>CAIGQQ010037704.1:4837158-4848513 GCA_903798035.1 Danio albolineatus
ACAGTCTACTAATACTCAAATGGACCATCAAAATAAAGTGCTACCAATTTTTGTCATTTCAGTACTCTGAATTAAACAGTTTATTGTAGTTTGTTGTCAAACAAACATTTTAAAATTTCAGCTTTTAAAGATTTTGTTTTATTTTCTATATCCATCTTCAGATTTTCAGGTTTATTCCAAATAATGACAATTTTTAATTGTGTATTTTGCAGTAAACTTTTTTACCAACACTATTGTAGAAATGGTTAAATGAATAACACAAGTTTAAAAAAAAAACTCAAGTTTTAGGAATTTATGTCTTTTAACTTATTTAATTTATGCCATTAACTTCGATAGTAAGACCTTTTGTGTCTGATAAATCAGTTTTAGCACATCTTCCCAGAAGTTTTTTTTTTTTTTTTTTCCAGCAACCATAACCAGGTGATAAACTACTGAACAGCTGTACGTCCTGCTGCTCAGAGTTGTGTGTAACCTTAGAGTCTTCATTTATCTCTATAAAGCATACCCAACATGAAATGTGCCCAAAATTACCTCAGTGTGTTTAGATACAAAGCTAACTGTTAATTTGTTCAGCAAAAATAGAATCACAGTCTTTCATCTTTAACTCATCAAAAGAATAACAAGGGAATCCCCCTCTGACGGTAACAATCACGCAACAGCTTTGCTTCTGGACAACCTTCAGGCACAACCCGCTACTTTTGTTTCTTTTTTTTTCTCTGTTGATAAAAAAAAAATCTCTGTTTTTCATGCAAGAACAGCAAGAGGTGCTTCTAAAAGCTGTTGACTTCCTCTCCAGACTTGTGCCGTCCCATAAAGCCAGACGCATCGAGCTCCCATTGCACAACAAATTAGCTAAATCCACAGTTCAAAAAGTCATAAAAGCCAGGACTCGTAGGAAAGCAGTTGACTCCAGAGAGAGTCCGGAGCCACATAAAAGCCAAGCAGGACCCCCTCCGGTCCCAAAAGAATGACTCCATGCTGGGGAGAGGCCTGGTTTTTTCCCAGGGGCAACAAAAAAAGTCCCCCCATTCCTCCCCCCTCTGCGCTCTGTCTTGCTCCAGTTAGTTCACTCAAGACGAGACACTGGCTCTCCTTATGGCCTCTCCAATTGGGAGTCCATTTGCTGTGCTTGATCAGTCCTCTTGCCATGGGCTATGTCTATCATCAGCGCACAATATTTGTAGCAGAAGTTTTGTAGGCCTCTCTGGGGAGCGAGCGATCAAGTCCAGATGGGCTTCTTTAAAACGCAGTCTGCTGCTCCTCTCACACGGGGTGCAGAATGGAGGGAACCAATTGTTGCTGTAATTATCATCTACTCAGAGTCTGAATCAGTGTGCACTCGTGGAAAAGGAAGCTTAAAGCTCAGACAGGTGTGAAACAGGAAAATTAATTCCTCATTTATAGTTGGATGTTAATTATGAGGAGTGAGATGCTGTCAGGAAGTCTTAAAGTAAATTGACAAAGTAAAATGGAGAAAGAGTTGACTTGCTTTGATATTTTATATTTAATTTTTTTATTGTTTTTTGGGTGTGGTGGGAGGTGGGGGGTGCAACATTGTGGTAACGTTCTAGTTTTGTCATGTATTTGGATTTTTTTATATATATTGTAAAACAAAATAAATAATTTAAAGTAGTGGTCCAGAGTGTATTTTTAAGGCTTGGTCATGTTTATAAGATGCAAAGCAATGTGTGCTCATGCTTCGCTTGTAGAAAGTTACGTTTATATTAGGGCTGTCCAAGAATTAATCGTGATTAATCACATCCAAAATAAAAGTTTGTTTTGACATAATATGTGTGTGTGTGTGTTATATATATTTATTATGTATATGTGATAAACACATTCATAGAAGCCAAAACTATATTAAGAAGTTACATCAAAGTAGTTACATCATATTCAAATGTAAAACTTGTATCATACACATATATTTTTTATATATCTAAATATAAACATTTTATCAAGTATATGCATGTGTGTATTTATATATTCATAATAAAATATACACAGTACACACACAAATATTATGTTAAACTTTTATTTTGGATGTGATTAATCACGATTAATTTTTTGACAGCCCTAGTTTATATATATATATATATGTATTACTTTTAATATATAAAGCCACTCTGCTAACATAAAATTGTCATATTTACTACTTCTCCTGAAAGGCCTGCCCTCAAGAGGCTCTGCTTGGTCAGCTAACATAACGTGCTGTGATTCGCAGATCGACACCACGTCACCAGGAACGTCTCTGCTATAACATTACAGCGCATCTGGCTATGCCCTTTGCTGCTGATGGGTTTATGATATCATTAACACAGATGCATTTTTTTGTAGTCCCCAAATTTCGTTCGCTGTAGGTTTTGCTAAGCTAACTTTGTAAAAGCCAGTGTCTCCCTTTGCATTGAACTTTGAGCATATAACATTCAGATATGTTGTTTATGTTCACACAGCTACACTCCACATCAACTAAAATTTAAAATATGATAGTGTGGTGGACAACCCCTTTAAGTAAAATAAGAGTCAAGGTATGGTTAAGAGTATATACTTGATCTTTATTAAAATCACTGAATATAGATATAAATATAGATAAAAAAAATGTCTAAGGCAAATAATTCATTTTTCATTTGGTCAAGACATAAAACTAATAACATAATTGGATGAATGAAAGCTTTTTCCCAGTGCAGTTGAAGTCAGAATTATAAGCCCTTCCTAAATAAATTTCAAGATACGTATTCAGCTAAAAGTGACATTTTTTAAAGGTTTAACTTGGTTAATTAGGTCAATTTGGTTAATTAGGCAAGCTAGGGTAATTAGACAAGATTTTTTGTCCTACATCTTGGATTTAAGTTACTGACACAACTCTTACTATTAATGATAACCTATGGATGAAGGGTCAACCAGGTGGTTATGATGCCTGTTAAGGGGTTAAGGGGGCTAACAATATTGACCTTAACATTTTTTTACAAAGTTAAAAACAGCTTTAATCCTGGCCGAATTAAAAACAAATACGACATTCTCCAGAAGAAACTATAAATTTAGGAAATACTTTTTAAAAAAATTAACAGAAGGACTAATAATTTTGACTCTTAATATATTATATATTTTTTTCTCCAATGATTCTAGCCATTACGATATTTTTCTTAAAAAAAAAAGAGAGATATTTCACAGAAAATAAAAATACAAAAACTTGTTAGTCAACTAATTCATTAAACATACATCAGCAAAAGTACCTTCAGAAGCGAGTATATTATTTGTTTAATATTTATACAACTTGACAACATCCTGATAACGAACACCTCAAATTTTTGACCTAAAATAGCTCAGGTAATAATTTGCATATCATATATTGTGATAATCTGGCAATTTATGGCGACTCCAGACCTCATCATTTTAAGCCAGAAATCTCCTTCTATGTTACATTTCTGGACTGCGATCAGAGAAAGCCAGCACCGTTCCATTAGACATGAAAGAGCAGGGTAAAAACATTAATTTAATTGTATTCCTCTGACAGCTGGGTGCAGACTCGCTCTGACGGGTTATGGGACAGCAGTTGGTATGGTATAGATGGGGGGGGTCTACATTTGGCTTCTGTGTGGAGTCTCTTCCTCTAAGTCCAGACCTGCCTAATCGATGAGGCACCGAGAGGAAGCCAATAGAGACAGACTGGCCTGGTTAATGGTCATCTGTCATCTGCTCTTGCTGTTAGTGTCTAATGTGTTTATGGCTGCATGGGCTTGGAGAGGAAGACTGAAGGCACCTCAATCTCTGACTTACAACACACTCAGAATTCCACACAAAATAAAAATGAATAAAAGTGTATTATTACTAGCCTCCCATCATGCTATTTTGAACCTTTATGCTGTTATTTGAGTTAAATTTGTCTTCAACTGATCTTTGTATTGAAAAAGTGAAAAAGGGATGAACAGGGATTATTTATTTATTTATTATTTTGAATAAGAGTAGTATTAAATGAGTATTGAATACTTTAAAAAAATCTATTTCTAAAGGTGCTTTCGATTTGAAATTTTCACCAGATGTTGGTAACAACCAAAGAAATACATATATGAAAAGAAAATTAATTCAATTAGTTTACAAATTAAGTTATGTGTAAAAAAAAAAAAAGAAACAACACAGGGAAAAAGTATAAAACACATGAGGAAAGGTAGGTCTACAAAGGCAGTGAAAGCCCAGACAGCAGCTGAAATTTCCCATAAGTTACTCAGCAACCCTTCAGCCTTTCGGCATTGTTAATTAATATTAGCTGCTTCAGTAAAGCATCTACATTACAAGGATGAAGATGAAACCAGAGTCGACATTTCAGCAAGACAATGATTTGAAACACAGCCAAGAAAACTCTCAAATGGTTTCAGAAAAAGAAAATCAAGCTGTAGAATGGCCCAGCCATTCAAATCCAATAGAAAATACAAAATAAAGATCAGTTTGGATAGACAAAACCCACTGAACCATGAAGATTTTCACTGTTAAAGTCTGTGTAAAAAATACACCTGAGCAATGCATTATTTCATTCTACATATGAGAGCCGTTTTTAAGCTGAAGACAAATAGTCCTTAAAGCATTGGTTCACCTCATTGCATTAATGCAAAAAAATAAATACAAATAAAATAATAATAATAATAATAATAATAAAAACGGATTATATCTCTACTAACCAAGTCCGAAATATCTAACCCCAGTGAGAAATACTGTGCTTCCCATGTACATAAAAACACCTTTGTATGTATACATTTTGGTATACATACAATGCAAATTTTTAGAAGTCCAAAATATCTAACTGCAAAAAATAAATAAAAAAATAAAAAAATCCAATGCTAAAATTTATGCAAAATTATCCAATAATGAAGATTTGCTATCAGACTCCACATGAACAGACTAGATTCGTACTCATAGTGCTGTACACTATCACGATGTTAACTCTCATTGGTCCTGAACGGCGTGAACAAGCCTTTAAACGCCTGCGGTCGGAACAGCCTAACACTTACAACTCTGGTGTTGAATCCGGATCAGCAGAAGCAGAACGTTTCAACTTATGAGGCATGGAAAAGAAGCTTCCACAGACCACATATGTCACATTATTTATTGTGAGATGCTCTGGAGAGCGTTCAAAAAACGTGGAGATGTTTCTACTGTCACACATTATTTGGAGATTAGAGAGCTCAAACCGGCGCTAACTGTTGGAGGCTCGAAGAAAAACACTAGAGGGAGAAAAAGAAGGACAGAAAAAGACTGTTGGCTTTGGAGCTGGGACAATATCTCCAAAAAAAAAAAAAAAAAAGAAGCACTGGGTGGCAGAAAGTGTGCCTGATGCAAGTTTAATTCCCAGTACGCAAGTGTGACTTCCATGAACTGACCTCAAAGACGAGAGTCCCGGGTGTTCCTTCTTAAGCAAACATACTTAAGAACGTGCATGGCAGAAAAAGACTGGTCTAAAAGAAGAAAAAAGGAGATTTTTTTCCACCAATGTTGGTTCGTTTTAGGCCTAATGAAAAAAGACTGTGTATAACTACAACCCAATATAACCATATGCTTGGGGATGTTATGAATTGCTCTGTGTCTGCCATTAATTGTGTCCTCTTTTGAAGGGGGCCTGAGAGGAATCACACTGCTATTTCGTCACTCCATAGGGCTTCACAGTATATAATTTTAGCATTGATATTGCTATGTAAGCACCTGTAATGGTCACATCGCAGCATCTGCTAAGTTGATTTGAGATTATCGTTGAGGAGGAGCCACAGTTCACATGTAATTTTTGGAGCCACTGCATAGTCTAACCATAATGGAGTGAAAGTTTATCATCATGTGTTTTAATATCTCAAGGTCATTAGAAATAAGTCTTCATGGCTACATTCTTGCAAACCGTGAAATATGTTGCTTTGGCAATGTTTGCATGCAGTTTGCTTTGTTACAGTAAATCCACTACAGGCTGTTGTGTACATTTTTGTGAATTTCAAAAATGTTACTTATATATGTTATGCTATATTTTTTTCATATGTGCCATTTACAACTTACAAATCGACTCACCCGCACCCTTCCACAAACCCAACCAATAGTGTTTTCAAAAGCAAATAAGTAAAGAAAACGCATCATGGCCACATACTTTACCACAAATTCACATCCTGTTTTTACCTAGTTTCTGGTACCATCCTTCACCAGAATCAAACTTTTTCCCAAGTGCGACACTGTACAAGGTGAGCTACAGAGCAAACTGACCTCTCTGGAATAGTCTTCCATAGGGAGATAAGTGAGCAAGGTGTGTTTGTTTTTGTGATATTTTTTCAGTGCTGTGAGAACAATTGTGCAAAAACAATCCATTATCCATCAATAATATGTTTGATAACATGAACAAAAGATGTCATAGTGCCCCATAGTGTTCATTTTACCCAGAAACTGCAGACAAACATATAGTGAAGCACGTATTTATGATTTTGCAAAAATGTAGCCCTGGCCACATATTTCCAATGAGTCTGTGTTGGTTGTTAAGGCTAATGTGAGTATTTTAAGAAATTATAAAGCATTCATGCACAATAAATTGTACCATTTGTAATTTATTTATACAATAAAGACTGCAATGCTATTTTGGATTTGACCATTCAACTGTTGTATCTGAAGACTGCCTCAGAGAACTATAAAGCACAGATTATTTAACTTTTTTATTTGCTGTATCTATGCTTGTATTTTGTTTATAATATTTTATGCATGATTCACTCCCCTACAAAACTGTAATTAATCTTAAATAATGATTTTTTTAAGTGAGCTATCTAACTCATCTGGTGAAATTGCATTCATATCTCAATATATATCATAGAAAAACAAAATATCCCAGTGTCGGATTTTTTTCAATGTTGTGCAACCCTATGAGAAGAGCATGAGAGTGAAAGAGATTAGGGTGATCCTGACCTTGCATCTGGTAACTGTAGGGTGCCTGTCCTGTCTGAGGCGTGGAGAAGCTGGAACTGTAGCTGAGGAAGCCGCTCTGGCCTGGAGACTGAGCCTGGGTCAGTCCACCCTCTGTCTTGATGCCTGCCCACAATGGACCTAAATCAGTTAGTCACAATCCTCAGTGTTACTCCTTTCCACGCAATCCAATAGAGAAGACAATAGCGGCTTGTTTTGCACTGGGCCTCGATTCAAGCAACCTTTGCGTTGAAGAGTTTCCTGTGCACAGATTTCCAAGAAATTTGCTCGTCGGAGTTAAAACAAACTGATTTTTGGATTAGACTGAATCAGGCCCAGTGCAGGTTTGCGATTTGCTTCCACTCAAACAAACATGCGAACTCTAGGGATTGTTCTACCTAAACAGCATTATCTGTGTGCATATTTTCGCTATGGTTTCACAAGGCTGGGAAAACATTTCTAGCTGGAGTTGGGCTCAGGGTGTAGACGATGAACTCAAATCTTCATATCTGTCGAACTAGCATAAAATTAGCGACTGTCTGGAGGAGTCACTGAGTCTGCAAATGCAAAGCAAAAAGTCAGCAGTCACACGTTTCTAATGAAGGTGGGAAATGGAGCTGTTAAAGGCTGAGATAAGCATAGCTTGATCTTAGTGATTAGCTTAATGTAAGTTTTCAAATTTGCTACCCCAGCAGGGACCTTGATGACAAAATGATGTTAAAAAACAGACCAAAAAAAGTTAATTGGCTTCATGTCAAAACCTTAACATTCACTTGACATCCACACGCTGATGCCACTTTGAACACCAAAATCACAACCCAAAATGGTATTTTAATATAAGTAAACACTCAATTCCAAATTTCAAATGTACACTGGATTTTGTATCCATACAAAGCAACATCAAATTGACAACACTGGTGTCAAAAAAACAATTACAACAGGACAATCATAATAAATTTTTGATGCCAATGTTAGACGTCAAATTGATGTCAAGGTAGTTTACATCAGTAGAAATCAAATTGATTAGCATTTTTGTTGTTTTGTTGTGTAACGTCATCATCAACTGCCAAAGTTCCAATACTCAAGACCGCAAGAACGGAGGACGCATGAAAGCTCCCGGATGTGTTCTTGATATCGAGGATGCACCGATGCCGACTTGAGCACCGAACTCGCTCTGAAAGTCCCAGAATTTATTGCGACTGGAGGTGGGAAGCGCAGCATTCAATAAGTTCAGAGATATACTTATTTACCTCAGGATTTTCCCTAAATGAGACGGTGAAAGTAAACATTAACGTGAAAATCTTAATAAAGGCATAAACACGTTAAGGGTGTTTATTTGTTACAATTTTATTAAAATCTGTTTTATTTGTGATGTGCAGCGTATATTTGTAAAGTCTTTATGCACAGTATATATTGTGAAATGGGGGGAAACAATAAATCGTTGTATGAATGCTGTAATGTTTAAATAATTTTCTGTTAAAGATGCGTGAGGACGCGTTCTCTGTTTTCGCTGTCTCCCGAGTTAGTTCTTCCGATGTGACCTGGCAAGAACACAAGTCTCCACAAGAACACAAGTCGTTCTCTGCGTTCTTGGAATTAAGAAACAGCCATAGTGTGCTTTTTCAACATAGAGGTTGAAGTACATACAGTACACATTTTATTATGTGTAATATAAACAATACCTTCATACTGTGTGGGAGTGATTTTTAACGGTAGCAAAGTATCCAACTAAATTTAGTAGGTCTTATACATATTAGTAGGGCAGAGGAGGCATGCTACAAATGGTGTATGCTACATTTAAATTGTGTCTCAATGTATGATGGAACACATTGTAAACTTTTTCTTGAATAATGTTTCGTTGATGTTGATTCAAATTATGCAATATTTATGAAAAGCAAATAAGCTGAACAGATCTCTTAAAATGACTACAGGCCACAATGAAGCATCTTTAACAAAATCAATATTTAACCACACAAAAATCTTTAAAATATTTTCAAAACTGTTAAAAAGATTAAAGAATGTACACAGAACATTTCAAGTTAATAGGTGCATTTTTCAGTATAGCAACATATCAATTGGTTTCTAAAAAAATGCAACCAATAATAATACAAATAATATTAATTGTATCTGCAAGGTAAACAGTTTTATCTGCTTGAGTGAAAAGCAAAGCACAACCTAAATTGCAAAGTTTCAACGCATTAGGAAATGTTGGTTACCATAGGCAGGAATCCCGTAGGGCTGGCCTGGCTGAGGGTACGTGCCATAGGCAGCAGCCTGCTGCATTCCTGTGGTGTATTGCGTCTGTCCGTACGCCGCCATATTCTGGGCGGAAGGAGTTGGAAGAATGTGTGGATACGGTCTGCTATTTGAGAGAAAAGAGATATGCATTTTTACCCAAAAGCCCACATTGTGAAATTTGCTCAAAGAGAAAGTCCTGTCATTCTGAAATCTGCTAAATGGACAGACATGCCATCATTAAGCATTATTATAAGAATATTAATCAAGCAAAATAAACAATTCATTGATGAATTCATTAATTAATTCAAATAAGTTCCCATACATGATTGATTGATTGATTGATTGATTGATTGATTGATTGATTGATTGATTGATTGATTGATTGATTGATTGATTGAAAAAAAACATACATTTTTACCATCATTTACAGAAGACACTATTTAAATACCATTCATGTGTAAGCAATAGTTTCAATAAATAAATAGGAAAAAATCTTCTCAGGCATATATACAGCAAGAATCGTTTTATGAATGTGTGAATAGATGATTGATCGATTGATTGATTAATTGATTGATTGGTTGGTTGGTTGACTGACTGACTGACTGACTAATTGATTGATTGATTGATCAATTGATTGATCGATCGATTGATTGATTGCAAAAATAATGACTATCATACCTTTCTATCTTGATTTACAGAAGATTGAAATGTCATTCAGGTGTAAACAATAGTTTATATGGAAAAAAACTCAGGATTAAGTACATCGGGATTTAAAATTCTCTATTAATAATGACTCACTGAATCATTGAAATGTGGATAGGATTTGCTATTTTTGAGACTTGCATTTTGATCCGAAATCCCATATTTTGAAATTTGCTCAAAGGCAAATTCTCTGTGATTCTGCTACTTAATCATAAATATTTGGCCAAGCTGTGAAATGGAGAGAAATCCAGCCATTAAGCAGCTGATATACATTGCGAAAGGAAAATAAATCGAGGGGGAAATTTTTGCAAGATAATAATTACAACAGATTTTGGAGTCGGCGGGCTGCAGACATCAATGAAAACAAAGCGACCAGAGAGTCCAGAATCTGACAGAAGGATCTAATTAAAGGCCCAAATGAAGTTGGATGCTGCTTATTTTTTAAAGAAAAATAAAAGAAGCCTTACTTGGAAGGGTAAATCTGGGGAGAGAACTGGTGAGTTTGTCTTGGGCTGAAGCCACTGGTTCCAATGGCTGTGGAGAGTTACAAAGAAGTAGAAGAAAAAAAAGAAAATAAGAAGAGGCAAGCACATATTCAAGCATTAAAAAATAAGACAAATATTATTCTTTGCCAACAGAACTTCTGGAATCCAAGGAAACAGTAATTACATTGCATTACACTATTTATTTCACTAACCTTATTTTAGGCTGAAAAATTAAGAGCAATAGCGAAGAAAAATAATCAGGTAATATGGGAGCGTTTTTCTGCTGACTGTATACATTAAATCCTGCACAGGACGGAAAGGACTGGTGTCTGGTGAATGATGTATGGTTGTGGACGCTGGAGGCTTTAAAGTGGACTGTACAATGAAGGAAATCAGCAGGCCTGATTACAGGTAAGTAGTGCACATAAGGAGCCTTCATTAGGCACATACCGGCCCTTTGGTTCCCAGCGGTTAATGACGGTGTGGAGACGCATTCAGCGAGCAACACAAACACTGCTGAGCAACATGAGATCGCTGATGTGCCACTGAATGCATGGCTTAAGTCTGGGAACTCGCGCTTAAATTGATGGGCCTTTAAAAGGTACTTTTCAAAGCCAACAATTTAACAAAAGCTACAATACAAAATAAATAATTTCAAATCTAAGTACTTTATTTTATTACACAAAAAAATAGATAAACAATAATATATCACAATAAAAACATAATTTATTATCACAGGAAAAATAATATCAATGTTTATTTCTATTTATATACTGTATAATACATTTATATTTTTATTTTATAACAATTAATATTTAATTAATATTTAATTTATCACATTTCTTGTTCTGCAACAACAACAACAACAACAACAACAACAACAACACCAATAATAATAATAATAATAATAATAATAATAATAATAACAATAATAATAATAATAATAATAATAACAGCAATAACTAATGTTGTTATTATTATTATTATTATTATTATTATTATTATTATTATTATTATT
>CAIGQQ010037704.1:4857881-4870269 GCA_903798035.1 Danio albolineatus
ATAATATAATATAATATAATATAATATAATATAATATAATATAATATTTAAGAGTGGAAAAACTAACCAACTAACTAACTGACTAATATTTAATTTAAAGTTGTGAATATATGTTTGCTTTATGGTTTTAATTAATATGTTAATACATATGTTCTATCTTCAATTAACAGAAATATTAATTAGAACAGTGTAGTTTTATTGCTTTAGTTATTTATGCACAAAAAACATATTTCAAACCACAATACTGACTATAATCGCAATGCATCCATAATAATGATGAAATAAAACAAAACAACACACAATGTCTTCATGAAAAATCTATACAGAACAACAGCAAAGGACTATGATAATGATAATATTATTATTATTTTTATTATTATTATTATTATTACTATTATTATTATTATTATTATTATTATTATTATTATATCATTGTATCATTATATCATATTATATCATTGGCTCTCAGAACAACCAAACTATTAAACAACATTCCAGCAGCTCTCCGGAGAAAAACGCTTAACAAGGGCATCCCCCTGAGGCACATGAAATGACATTTGACACAAATTTAACAATTAATGAGACATCCGAAGATTGATTGACTTTCTCATTTAAAGCATTAAAAATTAACCACCAATGGCCTATAGCGCACGCTGCAATTTTCATCAGCTCATCTCCCCCAGCGATCAGAGAGATGTGTGATTGAGGCCTCAAACCTCAACGAGAGCGACTGAAGAGTTCACTAAAGCATGCTGTTTGCTCTGGCGGCCGTCTTAATTGTTTCTTTGTTTATGTACCGAGAGCCACGCCACTGAAAACATTATTTTACTGGCTCCATCGCACACTCGCGGGATTTTATTATGCATAGCAAATGGAAGGGTCAGGCCAGTGTTCGTCTGCGGTCGGATGTATGCTACGGGTGTTTGTGTGTGATGTGAACGCAGCCGCAAAAACTAAAACACACATCAGTCTCCAGAAAAGCATTATTGAGCTAATTGTGCGATAAAAAAAAAAAAAAAAAAAAAAACACAATGCCTGACTCAATTAAGAATGGTCGTGTCCCTGCTATCAACAAGCATTTGGATTTTTATGAATAACAAAGAGGAGGAAATAAGAAACATTTTATCAGCACAGATTATCATACCTCTTTTTAGCCGTCGTTCTTGATCGGCTATAAAATATCCGTTACAGATGGTCGCGGTTAAAACAAGGGGAAAATATTCCATGCCACGGAGACGTTAACAGTCGATTTGCTTCTCAAAATAATGTCTGCTCCTGAATCCAACCTTATTTGTCAAACGTTATCATGAACATTTTTCTAAACAAGCGACTGCTTTTCCAGAGATGCTCAGCTCACCTGAAACTGGACGCACCTCAACCAAACTTGTCAAAAAGTGTTATTTTCCCTCTCTTTCAATCTCCCTATCCTTTTTTCCCCCCCCCCCCCCCCCCCCACCTGCCAGGACCCTAAAAACAATATCAGCCCTTGTTATTTCAGCTCAGGGTTCTCTGTGAAGAGCCATCGGTGACACAATAGACGCTGTCTGAGAAAACATTTTTGTTATTCTCGCTCAGAATGGGAAGAGAGGAGTCGGTGGAACAGAGAGGGACATTGTCTGTAGCCTCAACCCCTCCACCGTTGTTTCCTCCTTCCAGGTCTTCCCTCCTCCCGGCCCAATGACGGAAAGGTGATTCATCATTGGTCTACGACAGCTGCAAACTGGATTAGTCCTCCCCCAATCAACATGCAAAGCGGCTTAGCCAAGGTAAGCAGGAATAGGGAGGGGTGGATGGGTTAGTTTTGGGTGAGCGAGTCGGGGGCGCCTGCTCCAGGTCTCTGCCTCTGGAAGTGTAGGGAATGGATTCGGGAAGGGGGGTGAAGGCTGAGAGAGATGGGACTTTGTTGAACAGAAGCTAGTCGAGCATGACACCCCTAGCATCTTTCATCTGCAATTGACACTATCTGAAATTTATCTACACTCCCTCTCCAGGCACACTGACAGCTCCTAATGACGGTCAGGGGGGATGATTGGGATTCGCCCAGGGGGTTTAGGGATCATCGGACAACTATAGACACCACTGAGTGGTCCTTGGATTGGGAACCTATTGAGTGCATCTTGTACAAAAAAACTGGGAGAAGTGTGTTTAGTGTATACGGAGAAGTAGAATATATTTTAAAATACATTGTAGTGGAATGTTCCAGGTGGATTTGAGAAAATGAAACCTATATGTGACGATAAAAAAAAACTGGGTTCTACACAAATCGATTGAGTTAACTTTATCATTTTTACAAATTTAAGTGGATTGAACATAAGACAATTAAGTGGTCCCAAAAAATTCTCAAGAACAGTGTTGTTTCAGCTCGTTTAAAATAAGTACTTTGAACAAGCAGCAGAAATAATAATTTTGAGTGTCTCAATAGTTTGAAATTCACATTTATAAATCACCTAAAGCTAAGTAAATTAGCTTTCTATTGGTGTTTGGTTTGTTATGATCTGACTATATTTGGCTGAGATACAACTATTTGAACATTTGGAATCAGAGAAAAAAATATATATAAAAGAAAGTCAACTCTAAATCTGTGTAAATGCATATTCATAGTCAAAAACTTTGATGGACAAGCTGTGATATATTTACGGATAATCTTTACTTAATTATCTAATGATTTATGGCAAATAATTAAATCAATTTAACTTGCACCAGTGCAGTGTTTCTATTTAAACATTTTTTGCACAACAAATATGTAAAGTATAGAGTGTATATTGTAAATTGTGTTGTAGTGGAACGTATTGAGTGTATCTTTTGCAAAAAGTCATGGTGATACATTAACAGTATCATGCAAAATAAGCTGTTTCGGAACATATTGAGTGCACCTTGTACAAAAGGTCAGAGTGTATTGTATTCAAATCATGTCGTAAAATAAGCAGAAGTGGAAGGTATTAAGTGTATCTTGTACAAAAGGTCAGAGTGGAACATACTGAATGCATCTAGTAAAATAAGTCACAGTGGAACACATTGGGTACGTCTTGTAAAATAAATTGCATATTAAAACAAACTGAGTGCTTCTTTTACAATAGACTGGTGTTATACCTATTGAGTACATTGAGTACTATGAATTGCAAAGAGTTCAGATGACGTCAACTTAGGATTGACACTGTATACAAAACGATCAAATATTATGCTTCTATTGTGCAAATTGAAATCGCTGCCTGACACGTTGTTGTGTCTGCTTAACTCAATACCTGGGGTTAACCAACAACATAACATCAGGTATAATACCGCCATATTGACCTACCATTAACACTCATATCTGGTTGATAACTTCCCATTTTCTCAAACATACAGCTTTAAATTAAAAAAAAAGTGATACACAAATAGCGTGTTCAATAAGTCAGTGTGGAACTCATGGAGCTGCATGTGTTTCATATGATGCTTCGAATGCTGCTATTACTCTTTTTAGCTGACAATTACTTTCTACCTTCCACTTCTGCACTGATACCTGCGGCGCTATTACTCAATATCAGACCGGAGCCGAACTGTTGGATCTAGGTCACGGTTATTCCGCCTTTCCACCAAAAAATGTCTGAAAAATCCCTGCATGAATTTTTAATGCCAGGCTGTTTTCGTGATGTAGTAACCCGAGCTGTTTGGTCTTGCTGTTTTTTCACCCCCCCTTCTCCCACAATGGCCGAGTCCTGATGAATAATGGTTAGGTTTTTTTGGAATTTCTCCTTCAGTCTTCCTTCTTTTGACCCCGTCTAGTCATATTAACACACTTTTTTTTATACTAAAGCTGTTCCTTACATCATCTGAAGCTTGGGAACATGACTTTGACTTTCTATAAAAGAGTCTAGGAGTAGATGTTTCACTGCATGAGAAATAAAGAGAGAATTAAAGACCTTTCCATGGCCTGTGTTCAGCTCTTTTTCCAGCATTATGCATGCCGGAGCCCCTCATCCAGCAGGTGATTTTCACCAGGTGAACCCAGGAAAAGGAGGGGCCGGTGAGCTTTTAAAAGCAAAAAGAAGCCCTTGTCCTGTACTGCTAAATATTTATTGTTTAAACAAAAAAAAAAGGAGCTCATTCAGCATCTTTGATGTGCGATTGAATTCAACCTGAACGGAGCTGTCTTTGAAGCTCTCGGGAACAAAGAGCTGCGTTGGAAGTGTCATCAAAAAAACCAAACACGCTTCACTCATGACTGTTTGCATGGCTTTTTGTCTCGCTTTGCTTATTTCAAGCGCTGCGTTTCCATCGGCAAACACTGCCTGGCTTTTAACATTGATCATTATAGAGCACGCGGGCTGTCTGAGCTGCTCCGACATGGATGACAGTCACCTGAATGCTTCACTTCTGACGTAATAACAAGCAGAATTGAAATATTTGCTGGTATTTGTTGCACTTTTTGTCAAGTGTAAATCTAAATATACAGGTATTATAACTGAGTAATTATTTAAATTACAAATTTAGTTTTACATTGCTGGCTATTTATTGCACTTTTCAATTATACGAAGTGTATACTGTATTTAGTATAAATATTTTAGAAATGAATTGTTTTTCAAATCCAAAATTAGTAATAAAGCCCTGCTTTTCCCTGCTCTCCTTTCCAGCCATGCTTTATGAGATTGCAGTTTTACAGGGCAAGACATGCGCAGTCTTTTTTGAATTTCATAGACTATGCAAAACCATGTGTTGCAAGTTACTAGTTTTTTGAAAAACAACACTTTAATCAAAATAACTTTAAAACAACTAATCCCAACTTAAGCTGGTCAGCTGAATCCACATGGTGGCCCAGGAAAAATAAATCCACTTGCAAAGAATGTCTATGTAGACAACAATTGAACACAGATGTGACTAGAATTAGACACAGTTTACAAAATGCTACACTTCACTGGACTCTGTGAGCACCGAGCAAAGAAATGTGCACCACCGACAAAACACTGATTACCTTATGCGGGAGGAATAAAGAACTTAATGAAAAACTTGTAGCTGTAAATTAGATTTTGTCGCAGGTACATGCGTTCCCATGCAATCAACGATTTACAATTCTGAATTAACTAAAATGCTGTAATTCAAATATTACTATTAAGTAGATAGAAAGCAGTTGATATCCTAATACACCAGGCTCATATAAACATGACAATTAAGACAAATGTTATATGTAAACATACACTTTGGCACAAATGAATATTACTTTTATTTTCAAATATTTATATTATATATATATTTATATTATATATATTATATTTATATATTTTTTTTTAAGTTTTATAATTTTGCGCTGTTAAATGTAAATTGTGGACATGTGCTGCGGTTTGTTGAAGTTCAATTTGTCTCTTTCATTTTGTTCAATCTGACGTGGAGCTCAAGCGATGGATAGCGCAGCTACATTAAATCTGTTAATTCTGAGCTCTTCAACCCGCTAAATTATTTCCAGAAGTCCACCGGCTTTGAGTGTCCATCAGGGAAGATTTAAGGTACACATCTGATCGAATTTTCTCCACCGCAGCGATCACACTGCGAGCGTAAATTGTTACTGAATAAGCATCAAATTTTAATGCATTTTGCTTTTTAATCAGCTCTTAAATTTAAGTGGTAATTAAATTATTTTGATAATAAAATAAGACTATTTAATACAGCTTAATAAAACAGATTCTTATTTTCAAGTTATGTATTAACTTCCCTATTATTTTATTCGATCAACTACACTAAAACTCTACAAACACATCCTATAAATCCCCCAGAAAGGACACTCAGTTTTTTAGCTCATCCTTTTAAATAAACAAACTCTTTGATTACAAGTAAACAAACAAAAAAGATTTCAGAATATAAAATAGGCTTTCTCAGCCCTTATTTCCTTCTCCCACTGCGACGATTTCCCGAGCCCAACAGTAGCATGTTAACAAAATAACACTCTACTGTATTTAGTAAACAGCTAATCGCCACAAAGCGTTTCCGCTGTCTCTATCTCATAAACAGTGGAGCGCAGCAGTTTCAATTAACCCTGTGTCTTTCACCGCACACCGTTTCCACCTCGGCCGCACACATACGGATCGCATTGGGCCTTCGGCAAACAACGGCAACAACGGCGTGAGGCTGAACGCATGAGGGCTTATCAGAAAGAGCTTAATGCAGTCGAACGTCTGCCTTATTAAAACAAATACAGTGTGTAAACAGTCTAAATCAAGCAGCCCATTATGAGGTAATTAGATAAGCAGGGTTATTGTGCGAAAGGAACACAGAGAGGGCGGCTGGAGGCAAAACTATATTAACACACACGCACACACACAAAGCAATGTGAGTAGGGAAACAGCTGCCGTAGGATGACTTTTCAATAATTCTAAATTAAAATCAAACTTAAAAAGACATTTTTAAAGCTTATTTACTAAATTACGAAACTAAAGTTTACGTTTTAAGAAATATTATGTCTTAAATTTAGCACGACATGCTAATTCCTCACATTTTCGCATAAAAAAAAAAACAACTGGTCCTAAAATGTAGAGGTTGTGACGGCCGTCTGCCGATGTCTTACAAGACAGCAAATCTGCTTGTCTGTCTATCCTAAAGCATTCCTGCCTGCAGCAGATGGCATTGGATGTCAACTGCTAAAACTGAACTGGTTTTGTTTATTCTGCCAGCTGAATAGAGCCTTGCTTTTGCTTTCTAGATTGAAAATAGAAACGTATTATCTTAGACTTGAAATTGGGTCTTTAGTTACAGTCCAAACTCTCACTGCATTTTATGCATGATTTTAAGTACCAAAAAGTGGTAGTCCTCACCTGAGGAGGTTCACAAAAAAAGGTGAATTTGAAACGGCTGAATGTGTGAATCAGGTGCACAAGCACTCAGGTGAGAGAAAGAGAGTCACTGGGGATTTAAATTTGAGCGGCAAACACTTGCAGGGATATGATGTGCTTAAAAAAGTGTCTTTAAAAAAGAGTCTTAAAGATTTTAAACTCAAAAGCTGTAGCTGTATCTAATGGGAAATTATATGCTAAATTACACTGTGTGTGTATTGAAAATGCTAAATAAAAATGTATTTGAAATTAAAACAATAAAATACAATTTGCTATATATATATATATATATATATATATATATATATATATATATACATATATATATATATATATATATAATTTTTTGAAAATTGTATTACTGACAAGAGTATTGGGAACGATTAGTGTTTTATTTAAATATTGTATAGATGTCAGTAAACTGACAGTATTAGGGTTTTAACACTTTTAAAGCACGGGTTTAAAACAATAAATCAAATTTTAAAAAGGATAATTTATTTGTGTTGAATGATTTATCAGCAAGAGTGTCAGAAACAGAGATTTCTTTTTAAATTTTAGAGCCACTTATAAATTTTAAGCAAACTGACATTATTAGGGATTTAACACTATGAGTTTACAATATAAAGATTTTTTTTAGCAAGAGAATAATTTTTTTTAGAGAGACTAACTTATATTAATTAATATTAATAACTTTTGAACGCTTTTAAATGACAATGATTTCTGTATTCATGCAATGTTTTTGAGTGTAAAATCTAAAAAGCTCTCAATAATATGAACTTAGGACACACAGCTATGTTTATCTTTAGAACTTTAAAACTGACAAACCTGAACACGTTAAAAAAAGAAAACTAAAGCCTTATAAATCCCAATAAAAAAGCACTTACTACAATTATGGTAGAATCCTTGCACTTTTTCTTTTATTCCTCCTTTTTAACCAATCTTCCGTTGAGTATCTGTCCGTTCCACAGCAAAAGAAAAAAAAATACTTTTGTGTTGTTGTTGAAAAAAGCAGAAACTTCTCAGAGAGTTGGCTTTAAGTGCGCAGCTTAGCGATAAAATACAACTTTTTTCTTTTTCATTTTAAGGGTGAAAAGTCATGGAGCCCCGTGCTGGATCTCAAGAGACAGACTCCGAGGAAGAACGAGAGTTGTCCGATTACTGCTGCAGGCAGTGACTAGCTAGTGTCTGAGGAAGAGAAAAAAAAAAAGAGTGAGAGAGAGAGAGAGGAAGAGAGAGAGAGAGAGAGAGAGAGAGAAAGGGTGAGAGAGAGGGAGGGAACATGCAGTCTGAAAGCGCAGAAAGTTGCTCACAGGAAGACTTTAGTTTGGAGGAGGCACTGGGGAGTTTTCTTCACACCAGTCCTCCATATGTCATTCACTCACAGCTTTAAGCAATACAGCTTTCCTCTAGATTGTATCAGTGATCCTAAGACAATGAAACGGCAGATCCAGCTTGCATCTCTGCTAGTCTGCTGATCCTGCGCACACACAGCCTCGGGGCATGGCTTTTTTCTCTCTCTCTCTCTTTCTCTCTGTCTCGTTTATTTTTATTTTCTTCATCCCACAAACCGGTTCTTTTTTTGTTTTGCTTAGTTGTTGTTTTTGTGTGTCCAATTCTTTTCGGGTTGACAAAAGGAGACTAGTAGGTATGCATTGAGTCAATATAGTTTGTGAATGATGGAGCTGAATTTATCGGAGTGAACTGGCTGGTCCGTTCAGCGTTATGGTGGAAGTCCTCCATCAACAAGTAGAGCGTTCACTGCTGTTTGCAAGGTAATAACTGCCGTCTGTCTGCTCCAGCTTATTACTTCATTTGTTTCCAGAAGTTACCTTCAGTATTAGCTCATGGTGGAATACTACCGAACGCATTGAAATGCATTCCAATTGTGGATGTGTTGTGCATTTCAATATATGAATTGAGATATTGAATCAATAAAATGACAATAAAAATCATGAACATATACATATTTGCAGTAAATATATGTATGTGTGATTTTGTGTATATTTGTTATTTTATACATGCACACACACACACACTTGCACATATATACACCATAAAATCAGATCAAATATATATTATTTATATGCCATTACAGATGTAAGTATAATAAATGTGCATACACAACAACAAACTGACAGACACAAATACACACACACAAGCACATTTACACATGCACACACAAACACTAAGAAAATGTTACTAAGAGAGGACTGTTACTGGCCAAGAGAGGACCAAGAAACAAAAATATATTATATTATATTTTTATATGTGATATTATTTTATATATTTTATTTTTGTATGTGATTTTATTTTTATATAAATATAAAAATATTTTAATTTTAAGGTATCTTTTATCATATGAAAAAATTAAAATGAAAATAAGTCCGAACACATGCCAAGTGGGGACCTGAAGCTTTGAGTGATGTCTATCTATCCAACAGGGCACCTTTATAGAGTTGTGTGAAACAGAGAATGTTGGAACACACTCTTTTAACTCACAATCTGACTTTATTTATATGCTAAACATTTTAAACCGTCACGCTTTACGTTTTATTTAGAGTCTGAACAATGGTAAATAATTTTGTTTTACCTGCAAATACTTTAGGCTTAAAGCTAACACTAATACTAAATACTGCTTAACTTAAACAAGTACACACATTTGATCAATTTCTCAGTGAATATTGACAATATGCACTGCTGCATTTTAACTAAAATGCATGCCAAGTGGGGACCTGAAGCTCTGAGTGACGTCTACCTATCCAACCGAGGACCTTTATAGACTGCAGTGACATTAAGTGTAAAACACAGAGACTGCTGAACACATTCTTTTAACTCACAACCTGACTCTATTTACATGCTAACTCAAGCAGTTTTGCACATTTATACAGTATTACATGTTCAGATAGTAGCCTTAAATGCTAATTCATTTAGATTTACCTGCAAATTTAGTAGTCAACATTTGAAGTGATTCAAATTAGCTTTTTAAAAGACAAGACAAGAATGGGTTTTGTTTAACAGTTTTAAGATGACTTTGATGGAAGGTTTTAATCCACTTCAGATGTTGACTACTGTATTTTATGCTTGAAATGAACACACACTCACAGAAAACTCAATCAACATCATCTCAACTTAAAAACCTGATTTAACTGATACTGTAAAACAGATGAAAGTTTAAATTTACCAATGGAGGAAGCCATTGCATAATAAAAACACATCACAATATAGCTTATTTTATATGAACGCAATCCTATATCAACAATTTATCTTTGTGGATAACACCTATAAATAATTTCCAAAGTTCTCCAACAAAACAAACTAACCCCCACATTGATTATAATTGTGTGTTTGTAATAAATCAGCCATTTTTATGGTCCAGACTTCTGCCACCCTAACCAGAGCTGAGCTGGACTCTTCCTCCTCTAGTTGTGCTGCACTATAATAGCAGTTGTCATGCAAATGCACAGGCGTTTACGCTCCAGATGTGCCTACAGGTAAAAGCCGCGTTTCACATTTCAGCTGGGGAAAATTAAATATATTACATTTTGAAGAGGCTCTTGATAACTCAATAGACTAATAAATGCAGAGGGGATCTCAAGTAACTATTGGCCATAGCTGAGGGGTTTACGCGCCAATCGAGTTATAACCCCCTCTCTCGCACATAAAATTAACTTTCAATGTAATTTCGCAGTTATTTTAAAATTGCACTGCATAATTATCCCGAGTTGTTTACGTCGCGCAAGCAAAACACTTTGCCTTTCCTCTAAGCAAAGCCCTCATCGTCAACAGAAAGGCATATTTCATACTATTGTAAAATGTAACTACCTGGTAAGTATCTGGTAAGATATATACTCATAATATTAAGACCGAGACTAAGATTCTGAGGGACATATTGTCTCATTAACATGAATGAATAAAAAAAAAAAGTACATTTTGGAAAAATAACTAAAAACAGTTGTCAGTTTGTAAGTGTAAATAAAAGTTATCATTTGTATTTTGAAATCCTGACTTTGCAAATAACAAAAAAAAAATAGATGGAAAGTCCGTCATAATAATAAATAAGACTATGTATGTGTGAATCATTAAATAAATATGTAAATTATTATTTTTAAAAAATGCAGGAAATGTTTAACAACATAATAAATATAAATCTTTCATTTGACAAAAATGTGCCATTCAGCAAATTGCATAAATTTTTCAATCCAATTTTAAAAATATTATTTAGTTTATCATATCATAATAAATGCTGATTTTTGACCATATTAAAATATTAAATTGTCATATGGTTAATTTTAATAAATATTAATAAATATAAATGAGCAAACACAAGATTAAACAACTATATACCATACCATTTAGAATATGTTAATGATATTTTTATGCATACTACAGAAATATTTCTAATGCTTATAAATATGGATTCTAAATCTAACAGTCTAAATCTAGACTTTAGCAGTCTATTTCCCAATGGATTTAAAAGCTTAGCAAACCGTCCCTTTTCGAATTAGACAATCAAGCTTGCAATAGTTCTATTATGTGGCTGTGCTGGACTTAACAAAGATGCATTGATAGTCCTAGACTGACATCAGTGCTAAAACATTACTTGCCAAAAACTATATCAAGCTAGAAATATGAGAAGTGGGTAAGATTAAAAGTGAAGCCGTTCTTTATTAAGGATTATCTTGATGGGACCCTGCAGTCTCACTGGGAGGCTGCAGAAATGCCTGCCTGAAATGTAGACACATGGAGGATCTACTGTGTCCTACATTGCACTGGGGGTTATCAACAAATTATGTCACAAATGCATAATTATGCTATGATTCATGCATTGCCTGCAGCTGAGCCGCTAAATGCAACTGGCTAAAGTTGAGCTACTCATTACTCACTGAAGTAATTCAGCCGAAAGACAATAAACGGATGGCCTGATGGAATGTCATTACTGTTATTGTACAGCAACAATCACAAGCAATGCAATAGTCTGCATGCATGGAGAAAACGGAAAACAAACACTGACTATGATGCTAAAGATGCTAATGCTAATAAACAACAAATATGCAGCTTGTTTGCTGTCTGCTAGCAAAGTGTTTAAACAGTGTCACTCTTTGAGGAGATCAAGTTGCTTCTGTTTCCCAGAATATAAAACCTCAAGGCTGTCTTTGTTTAATAAAACAACTTTTTAGACATTCAATACAAAACTTACTTATTTGTGAAGATGAAAAGATCATTTTCAGTATATCATGGTGGTAAAGTTGAAGCTGGTACTGAATACTTCCTCATTTTCAAAAGGACTTTAGTCTTAGAGAGTATATTTTCTGCTTTGAAAAATAAAGCTAAACACTTGAACAACACTGTAAGCTAAATAAATATATTTACAAAAAGATAAATACAAATAAATACAAAGATGAAGCAGGTTATTATAAAAAAAACACACTTTTATATGATACTTTTATATGTGACCCTGAACTATTAAACTAGCCATAAAGGTCCTTTTTGGAAATTGAGATTTATTCATAACCTGAAAACTGAATAAATAAGCTATGTAGGACAACATTTCAAAACCCAAGATGACCTTTACATAATATTCTACACTCTCA
>CAIGQQ010037704.1:4875269-4888340 GCA_903798035.1 Danio albolineatus
GGATTAATAAAGGGACTAAGCCGAAAAGAAAATGAATGAATGAATGAGAATGCATGAGTGAGAGAGAGAGAGAGAGCTAAGACACATGCTAACAGCATCCCCCGGTGAGGCCTAACTCTCCGTGACTCTGTACTCAGCTGTGGCTTTCGTCTACCTAATTGACCAAACTCACAAAGACAGTTGCCTTTAGTTAGAATAAAAATCTATCACTCCAACTCTTTACAGACTATTTCAAGTGCATGTGCACCAAACTCACACTGCACTGACATTGTCTGAATATTGGGTTAGGCTCACTGATTTATGAAGGCTGCACCAACGTATGCTTTGGAATCCCATATTCATGTGCTTTCAGTTCTGTGATCGCTAAGCAAAAAAAAATTGTTAATCAATATGGTAATCTGAAAATTACAATTGGTTTTTGACATACCATTTTTTTTTCAAATCTTAAACCAATTTTAAAATCATAATTATCCACAAGCAAATATTTTAACATCACAATCATGCAAAGACCAAACCTACTATAATAATAACTTCACAGCAACAATTCCAGACATAAAAGTTTAACTAAAACCTGCATCATTGAAAGTGATTTTTGAAAGATAAACACACATTTAAGATGTTATGTGAAGTTTATTCATAAACAAATTTCGAGAGGATCACGTGCTTATGATTGTTCCCAGCTGTTACAGCTTCAGCTAATGACCGATTATCCAATCGTATGATTCCTAACTCTCTATAAATAACCAAAGTTTTCTTATCTCAACATCTTCGTCTTGAAGAACCATATACAACTATAATTACCCAAAGCATATGGGTGCAAAGATGACTGAGATGATAGAGACAGGGGTGCATACAGTAGGTGCAAATAAAATAAAATAGATGCTGCTTCTGTGAACCAGTGTTGTTAGCAACCTTGTTACCCATGTTACTTAAAAATCAATAATTTCCCCATGCATCATTAGTAAGTCTGTTATGTGTTATCTACAGCCTAGACTGAGCTCTGCACAAGAAGTTTGGCCAGAGGAGAAATGGTCATGCCCAACTGAGCCTGGTTTCTCTCTAGGTTTTTTCTTTCCTTTACTTTCGTCAATTAGTGATGTTTTGTTCCTTGCCACTGTCGAGACTGGCTTGCTTGGTTTGTGGAGCTGCACATCGATGGATTTGCTCCACAGTCTTTGGAATTTCAGCAGTGAAAATTAAACCACACTGAGCTAAACTGAATTTCAACTCTAAAAACTGGACTGAGACAGTTTCAATTTACAAGAACTTCTTGGTTAAGCTGCTTTGACAAAATCTACATTGTAAAAGTGTTTTGTAAATAAACATGAATTGAATTAAATTGTGCAATATAACGTCTTCTAAGTAACAGTGCTAGTAGGTTGTGCATGTGACTCAAATAGATCAGGAAATGGTAGTACATGCAACTTTGCCATGCTTGTGGCTTGGAGAAAAAAAAAAAAAAGTAAAATAAAGTTGGTCTCTGTGTGGCCGGACGGAGTTGCAGTCGTACTTTACCCACAAACCATGCCTGAGTCTGACTGAAATAGGTGGTCTGGTGTGTGGTTTGAGTCAAATGTGAATACAATCACTCCAAATCACGGAAGTGAGCCACTATTAATCACAGAGTGCAATTAGTCCAACAGTGTATTTATACATTAAATCACTCACTTTTCTGACACATACAGTAACGAACACGCTGCTGAACGTTTACCTAATTTCTGCACAACTTCAGCAGAAAACAATTGTCATTTATTTTAACTTTTATATGACATTTGTGATAAATAGACAAATCTTCTGAATATTGACTAGATCTGCAGTTACACATCTAAAAACTAGACCAAAAGGTTTTGCGCACCTCTGAATAAACACATGGTTTATGGCATTGATTGTAGCTGCCAATACCCACATATGACTGGTAAAGATTGCTCAATCTCATAGGTTGTTGTTGGCACGACCAAGGAAATGTAAAATCAGCATATGTACATACATGTTTGTACATTTGAAAAAGGCATTCCTGTGGTTAGTAGAAAATAAATTGATATATACACTTTTTGACAAAAGTCTTGTCACCTATCCTAGTTTTAGGTACAACAAATAATAACTTGACTTATAGTGGATCATTTAGTATCAGAAGTGGTTTATATGAAAGGCAAAGACCTCTAGATTGTGCTTATTTTACCAAAATAAAATACAATCATGCCTTGATTTTTTAATTGTTTAATTAGGACAGTAAGGTCTGGCTTTGCTCAGACTAAAGTCTTGTCACTTGTCAATGCAGCTTGGACGACTGCATCCATACATCTCTGCAATGACTGAAATAAATTATTAATAAAGTCATCTGGAATGGCAAAGAAAGCATTCTTACAGGACTCACAGAGTTCATCAAGATTGTTTGGATTCATCTTCAATGCCCTCTCCATCTTACCCCAGATATGCTCAATAATGTTCATGTCTGGTGACTAGGCTGTCCAATCATGGAGCTCCTTGACCTTCTTTGCTTTCAGGAACTTTGATGTGGAGGCTGAAGTATGAGAAGAAGCGCTATCCTGCTGAAGAATTTGAACTTTCCTGTGGTTTGTAACGTAACAGCAGCACAAATGTCTTGATACCTCAGGCTGTTAATGCTGCCATCCACTCTTCAGATTTCTGCCACTTTTCCAAATTGTCAAATAGAAGTTATTATTTGTTGCTCTTTCTACTGGGATCAACGACAAGACTTTTGTCAGATAGCGTGCATATTTATGTCCAAAAAAACACAATAAACACATTTTACAAAGATTTTTTTTTTTCTGAATGTGGAAGGCTACATTTTTTACTACAAAATTTTCTGAAAGTCACTCTGCTTATCTGCAAGACACTAAATAAGATACTTTAAAATGTCATTTGTGAAGCAGTGTCAATGTTATGACTCACTTTGAGAGAAAAAAATATCATCCCCTAATGTAAATGAGGTTTAAAAAGTGACTATGTAGTATTATTTTGTACTATTTACAACATAGCCCGAAATATAATTAATATATAAATAATGAAGGCCAAAAGTGTAAACTGATCTGAAAATGTATCTCAGCTTTTCTGATTTGTTGTAGATCTTTCAATTAACATGTTAATTCATATTGTCAGTTACCTTTATGAACAATTGCTGCCTGAAAAGTCATTGTCTGAGCGGGCAGCGAGGCAACAAGTCAGCTGCCTAAGCTTTCGGATACAGTCACAGTTTTTAAGCTGACGTGCCAACTTTCCATGTTTATTTCCTTTTTGCGCGGTGCTCAGAAGGTGATTTCCTTTTTGAGGAAATGGAAATTGCCTAGTGGGATTTTACGCTGAACTCATCAAAAATATGTCAAACCTTGTCATATATATATCTAGGCCTCAGTGTGATTGACATGACGGCCAAAAATCCCATCCCAACACCAGTGGGGTGTCGTGGACGTACTCAAAAGAGTAACAAACTTAAAAGTAAAGCCTTTATATGTTGGAGATGCTCACTTCCAGATGTATATTTCATGTACATTCTCACAAACATAATTCTGAGCTCCAAAACCGCAGGGAAAGGCCTTTTACTGCTTGGTTGCATGTAGTATAGTTGCTCCATGACTTCACTGGGGTGTATCATATCACCGTGTCTGAATGGGATGTGCAGGGTGGATTCCCCGTAATGGATATGGCGGGAGGAAAAGTTGTTTCCAAACAGCATTTGAAGTTCACCTGATGACACATCCTCTTCACAGGCCCTATCGGCCTCTGACTACTGTCACAGACTATGGAAATATAACAAGAAAACACTGAGAGGAAGCGTTAATCAAGGCAGAAGGATAGCCATTAAAGGTGATGCATATTTTTGTAGTGTAATGTGCTTTGATGAAAAAAGAAATAAAGTTTAAAAAAAGGCTGAACACTCAACACTACTCTGACAAATGGTGCACTTTAAAAAACACACACACACAATGTAGGTTTCTGAAAGTATGTGCTTTTGCTATATTGTACATTACATTGCTTAGTCTTACAGAATTTTCAAAGTGCAATGTTCAGTAAGTGGCTCTATAGAAATTCGCAGAAATTGGTACAAATTTTATTACAATTTCAAAAATTTAATTGCAGAAGAGCGGTGCAAACATTTTTTTTTAAAATAACATTAACCCTAAAACCTAAACCTAACAGGGTTAAAAAAAAGAAGAAATATTAACCAGCCATATCAATTTGACATGCTTTTATTGTTTGTTTTATTTTTTAAAAATATTTTGTCAGTTTCACAGGACTCAATGGTAGCAGAGACCTATTGTCATTTTCTAATCACAAATAAATTATCCAGATAATACAATTCTTATTTGATAAATTGATGTCAAAACAGATGACAAGTATATGATCACAACTTTGACTGAACATTGTGTGATTAGTTGACTTAACTTAATCAACTTAATTGTTTCAACTTACATCAGGTCTTCTCACTTTCTAAAGTAAACTCCAGATGTAGCTTTTAAGGCCATATGTTTACCTAGTTTCATTCATTCTTTTTCCTTCGGCTTAGTCCCTTTATTCATCAGGGGTCGCCACAGCGGAATGAACCGCCAACTTATCCAGCATATGTTTTACGGAGTGGATGCCCTTCCAGCTGCTACCCAACACTGGGAAACACCTATGCACTCTTGCATTCACACACATACACTACGACCAGTTTAGCTCACCTATACATTTTAGCTCACCTATATATTCAATTCACCTATACCGCATGTCTTTGGACTGTGGACCTGGAGGAAACCAAGGAACATGTAAACTCCACACAGAAATGCCAACTGACCCAGCTGGGGCTCGAACCTGCTACCTTGTTGCTGTGATAGTGCTACCCACTGTGGCAACGTGATGCCCTGGAATTTGTTTTTAAAAATAGCAATTTGGTCACGGCAGAAAATATATTATTTTGCAAAAAAGTGCAGCATTTAAGAAAAAAAAATGAAAGGGCTCTTCACCTTAAATGTGTGAGTCAGGTGATTCACGTCACCACTTTTCTCAGAAAACATATTTCTAAAGGTGCTGTTGATTTGAAATGTTCCCTGGATGTTGGTAACAACCAAAGAAATCTGTATATGCAAAGAAAATAAAACTAATTAGTTAAAAAATTTAATTATGTGTAATAAAATGAAACAACAATGAAAAGGTATTGAACAAATGAAGAAAAGGAGGTGTAGAAAGGCAGTGAAAGCCCAGACAGCAGCTGAAATCTCTCAGTAGTTATTTACCAACCCTCTGCTCATTGTAAACAAATATTAGCTACTTCAGTTTAACATCTACATTACCAAGATGATGCAGAAGAAATTAGGGTGGGCATTTTTAGCAAGACAATGATCTAAAACACAGCCAAGAAAACTCTCAAATGCTTTCAGAGAAAAACAAAAAATCAAGTCATAGAATAGCCCAGCCAATCACCTGATTTGAATCCAATGCAAAAATATAAATTAAAGATCAGATTTGATAGACGAGACACACAAAACCATCAACACTTTTACACTTTTACACTGTTGAAGTATGTGAAAAATTCACTGCTGAGCAATTCATGTGACTTCATTCTCTCTATTCTCCATGTAGTTTAGTTCTTTCTTCTTGTGTCATTTCATAGTTATTGCACAAGACTAATTTTTCAGATTTTTAGGGACCGAGCACCGGAACGGCGCGTAGGCCCTATTGGAATTGCTCTGTTTCTTCTTCTTCTTCTTCTTCTTCTTCTTCTTCTTCTTCTTCTTCTTCTTCTCCGGAATGAATCAGCTTTTTGGGGGTCTTAACGTGCTTGAAAACTCACAAAACTTTGCACACGCCCCAGAATCGGCGAAAATTTTCGTTTATTATGGGTTTCGGAGGTGGGCGTGGCAAAATGACTCGACAGCGCCACCTAGAAAATTTTGATGGACTAGCCACCGAACCAGGAATCACGCACGCGCACGAAAATCGGCACACACCTCAAACATGCCAAACCCTACAAAAAGTCTCTTGCAGCAAAATCTCAAACCCAACAGGAAGTCGGATATTTTTAACTTTATCCGGCGAAAAAGTGGCGTTTTTGCCATTTTCAGGCGTTGTATTTTAACGAACTCCTCCTAGGGATTTAATCGGATCAACACCAAAATTGGGTTTTATCATCTAACGTCCTTGGCGATGCTAAATTGCGAAGATATAGAGTTTTCGTCGATGGGCGTGGCCTTGGCGGGCTCTCAAACTTTGGCCATTCGCCACAAAAGAGGAAGTTGTTATAACTCATGCATACATTATCTGATCAGCCTCAAAACTCACACGTATGATAACAGTCCTGACCTGAACACGTTTACACGCCAATATCCAGATGCAGTTATATTTTTAACTTCCTTCAGCGAGAAAGTGGCGTTTTTGCCATTTCCAGGCGTTGTATTTTAACGAACTCCTCCTAGGGATTTAATCGGATCAACACCAAAACTGGGTTTTATCATCTAAAGGCCTTGGCGATGGTGAATTGCGAAGATCTAGAGTTTTCATTGATGGGCGTGGCCGTGGCGGGCTCTCAAACTTTGACCATTCGCCACAAAACAGGAAGTTGTTATAACTCAGGCATGCATTGTCCGATCAGCCTCAAAACTCACACGTATGATAACAGTCCTGACCTGAACACGTTTACCAGTCAATATCCAGATACAGTTATAGCGCCACCTGCTGACGAAAGAAAGTTTGGCTTATAACTCAGCCACACAATGTCCGATCGGCCTGAAACTTCACAGGTCTGATGAGATTACTTTCCTGAAGACATCTACATGCCTATATTGAGTCACAGTATAGCGCCACCTGCTGACGGAAGGAAGTTTGGCTTATACCTCAGCTGCACAATCTCTAATCGACCTGAAACTTCACATGGTTGATAAAATTCCTCTCCTGAGGACATCTACATGCCTATATTGAGTCAGTCATAGCACCACCTACTGACAGAAGGAAGTTTGGCTTAGAACTCAGCCGCACAATGTCCGGTCGGCCTGAAACTTCCCAGGGTTGATGAGATTCCTCTCCTAAAGACATCTACATGCCAATACTGAGTCACAGTATAGCGCCACCTGCTGACGGAAGGAAGTTTGGCTTATAACTCAGCCACACAATGTCTGACCTGCCTAAAACTTCACATGTTTGATAAAATTCCTCTCCTGTAGACATCCACGTGCCAATAGGTAGTCACAGTCATAGCGCCACCTGCTGATAGGAGGAAGTTTGGCATAAATCTGTGGTTTTCTCTGGTTTTTTAGATGTATCGGCTTAAATTAATATTTCGCTGTTCACTGTCGTGGTGGGGCCACCGGGCGGCGGTGAGCCGGTGGTGCGAGGTCCCTTTCATCGCTGCTTGCAGCTTTAATTTATTTTTTATTTTTGCTTGTATTTTTTGGGTTTTTACCAAAATTGTATTCCTTTAGAAATATTATTACCAGGAAAAAAAACATGACATATTCAATACTTATTTCCCCCACTGTACATTCACAAAAAAGCTGCAAACACATAACTATTAATGGCAAATCTAGACTGTTAATATCTTTGAAGTGATTCTTTTCCAGAGATGTATAGCCTGTGTAATTGATAATTCACCTCACAATCATACAGTAATTTGCATAAATGGGAATAAAAGTGACTGGTGTTTTACAGCCTCCAGTGTTCATTTCAGCTGAAAACCGCAGTGAATTGCACTGCACATATAGGCTCATTTTTGGGGTTTGTTCATAGAGGCACATTTTTCCAATGAGTCCAGGATGAAAATACAGCAAAAAAACTGGCTCACAGAAACCCTGCTGCTCTTCATTTGATTTGTATGACTAAAATGTTTATGGGAGATGTTGAGTCACACTTTCATTTTGTGGGGGAAAAAGAAAGAAGAAAAAAAAAAGGATGATGCCTGGCCAACTCGATGCCTTCAGACAGGGTTATAAAATCCTCTGCATCCAATAACATTAACAGACTGTCCGTATGTCGAGGGTTTGTCTTTAATAAATGATGATAAATGAAAAGAAGGATGACTAACTTTGAGCTCAGATGGCTAACATATGATTCGAACTATTCACTGAAACAAACACCTAAAAAGACGATCAAGGCGGACAAGGAGAATTGATTTGTCATGAATCTTAACTTTTATGGAAACAAGAGTACTGGAGGATTTAATACACTGTGATGTTTTATTCCAAACGTAATCTTTTAATGCTACAGTAAATTAGCATTGTACAATTGTTAAAAACAAAGAGAAAAACAGATTCAAACAGTCATTCAGTCATTCATTGATTGAATTTCACTTCGTTTTACTTTTTACTTATCTTTTTTGGCACACTGACGTTTATATACTTGATTTCAGAAATTTTAGGATTTGTAATTAGCAGAACTTCATTCATTCATTCATTCATGCATTCATTCATTCATTCATTTATATGCTTGCTTGTTTTTTCTGGTTTTCTCTTTAACAAAAAGACACTCCCTGACAAGTGTTGTCGTTGATATCAGTTGTAAGAGCAACAAATAATAACTGGACGTCAAGTTGATCATTTGGAAAAGAGGCAGAAGGTAGATTATTCAGATGAATTATCTGTTTAACTGCATCCCAATCATCACAAATACTGCAGAACACCTATTGGAACCAGCATGGATCCAAGATTTTCAGAGACATCAGTCCCAGTTTGGGGTTACATTCAGTATGGGGGCGTGCGAGAGATCTGCAGAGTGGATGGTAACATCAACAGCCTGAGGTCTCAAGATGCTTATGCTACCCATTACATTACAAATCACCGGAGAGGGCAAATTCTTCAGCAGGATAGCGCTCCTTCTCATACTTCAGCCTACACAACAAAGTTCCTGAAAGCAAAAAAGGTCAAAATGCTCCAGGATTGGCCAGCCCAGTCACCAGAATGAACATTATTGAGCATGTCTGGGGTAAGATGAAGGAAACTGCATTGAAGATAAATCCAAAGAATGTTGATGAACTCTGTGAGTCCTGTAAGAATGCTTTCGTTGCCATTCTAGAGACACAATGACTCAAATAACCATACTGTCCTAAATGAATAATTAAAAATAATTTATTTTGGTAAAATAAACATAATCTAGAGGTCTTTGCCTTTCATAAAAGCCACTTCTGATACCAAATGATCAACTACAAGTCAAGTTATTATTTGTTGTTCCTAAAACTTGGATAGGTGACAAGACTTTTGTCAGTGTATGGCATATGTATTTTGATGGTGGTTGCCAAGTATAAATGTAAAAATATATGTAAAAATATATACATGTATTTATTTGTTTATTCATTTATTTTAATTTTATTTAGTTAAAAACAAATGTGTTGACTTTTTTTGACCACAAAATAATATATTTTGATTAATTGTAACCAAATGGTAAAGAATGTCTTGCACTGAAGTAACTGGATATTGTTACCTGTTTGGTTAACAACATATCTGTTTATTGTTCAACAGATGAAAAATTGTAAGTAATTGGTGTTTTTTATTTATTTATTTATTTTTAATGTTGTTGTTTTTTTGTTATTTTTTATATTACTTTGATTCAGTCAAAAATCTCTTCGGTAAAGCAACACGGCATTAGCATTATATAGTTCTTTAACAGCAAAACAACAGTGCAATAACAATTATTATTATTATTTGCATTTTTTTAAATAAACATTAAGTAAAGAGATATCCAACATCTTGCCATCAAATGTCTGAGAAGTATAACTCACAGTGAGATTGATCTATAAATAGAGAAGCGAAAGACGCTAACACTCCTTGCCAAGTCTCGGTTACACGACTCACAACTTTTTATAGGCCGCAAAACTTCCTGTTGCTGTGGATACAATGCAGAAGAACAGTCCAGGATCTGGATATGAAACAGGTAGGACTGGTCATGCCAATTAGAGGAGCCATTTGCTTGAATGAAAGCTACCAGAGGGACATTGAGGGTAATTAGGGGTTTGTTCATTCACTGGGCTGGAATTGTTCTCCCTCTCGGCCGCACCTGGCTTTAGACTCACTAGAAGAATGGAAATGACATCCTGCTTCAGTTTTTAATGGCTGCTTGGCTGCTCAGTATAGACAGCTGTCATTTCCGTCTTTAGATGCATTTTAGAAGAGTGGATTAGCGAGGCGAGGCCCATTTAGAGATCAGAAATACAGATAACAGATCAATTTAATGATAAAATGCTATGGTAAAATCCAACTGTTTCCTATACACAGCAAAATGGCAATTAATCTAATGAGACAGTTGAATGTATCTCATCAATTACAATGTTAAAATAGGCATCCCCTGAATTCCCCAGACAATCTGCATTTTATTTCACATTCACATTTTTCATTTAAATAACTATTAGGCCTATGCAATTTTTTTTTCATTCACTCATTTTCTATTTTTCCATGTGCATTGCACCTAGGGTTGTGACTGAAAAAGGATTTGTTACCTCAGTGATTATGCAAGAAATCAAGCAAGAAATCAACCCCCATTGAATTTGTGATTATAGCAACAATATACAACTTTGATAAAGATGGAAAGGCATTTTTACTTTTCATCTTTATTATTATAACATTATAACAATATTATATTAATTCATATATATATTATATTAATATATTATATGAATTAATATATATATACAGTTTTTAAAGGGGTCTTGCACTACTATTTCTCGTTACTCTGTTAAAACCAAATCACTTTTTTATTTGGTTCATAACAAAAATCAGACACACAAAATAAAATGCTCCCCTATATTTAATTGACTTTTTCCCCTCAAGAAACCTTTAAACATAAACAGAAGACAAAAAGTGATTTTTGACTATAAAGGTCACAAAGTATACATGGATGTAAGTTTTACAAGCAAAAAACAAAACAAAACAATTAAATGGCGGTGATAATGGTGATAACACATCACCGCAGATGAAATCTGATTTTGGTAGTAATGCAGTTACAGTCCCCACCCCTAGTTGCAGCTTTATGTTGCATCTGTTGGTATTGCTATTAAGCAATTAGTTCACCCAAAAAAGAAAATTATGTTATTTAATTCAATAGTATCTGGCTACAGACTTGCACAAGCAAGCTGAGAGATGCAATCTCAGACATGTAGTCTCAGACACATGTACTCAATAGAGTGGTGTCACTGAGAGGCGTAGAGTTAGGTGTACATATAGAAAAAAACATTGCATGCAGTCTCAGCTTAGATGTACACCTGGTCTGCAGTCAGACCCTTCTCTATTAAAAGACTTGGGTGTAACGCGTTCCACAGTAATGCGTTACTGTATTCTAATTACATTTTTGGGGAACACAGTAATGTAACGAATTACATTTTAAATTTGTGCAATTTGATTACAATTACTAAAGTCAACTTAAGTGCCTTATACCTTACAAATAAAGTTTTAAGAAAAAAAAATGCTTCTTTTATGTCACATTTTCCATTGCAGCGTCAGTTCATAAGCATGTACTTTTAAATTGCTAAAATGGTTGCTGTCAAGGGTGGTTGGCTCTTCAAGTGTAAATACAGACATTACTTTGATTACACTGAGTGTAAAAAACTAAAACATTGCTGTGAAATGAAGTCTATGTCCAGTGTCTAAAGAACTTTTGACTGCTTTTAACTCGACCAGCAACTTGTTTAAACACTTGAATAGAAAGCAGTCTATGACAATAATTGTCACCAAGAAGAACACCGGTCGAAGAAGAAGTCCCAACTCAGCCTAAACAGCCTAAATTGGATTTTTGTGAAGGTATCTTCTGAATGTGAAGAGAAGCGTAGCTGCTTTTGGGGCCGTTTACACATTGTGTCTTTTGCGGAGAGCATATTGCACATGCTCGCATTTTCCAGGCACACAAGTTGAAAATCGTAAGTCACATGACAAAAACTGACTGATCAGCATCATGCTTAGAATGAAATATACACATTTAACTTAATTATAAAATATAAACAGCTGCGGAACATGTGTATGATGAGAGAATTTGAAGTTAAGTCTTTTGAATGTGACAAGCTGCTGTGATCAACCCATTGTAATATTTTTCAATGAATATTAAATTACTAAAAGAGCTGCAGTTTATTTTGTGTTTTTATAGGTATATTTTATATGTTTTAAAAGTAACTTCAAAGTAAAGTAATTAGTAATCTGATTACTTTTTACATTAAGTAATTAGTATTGTAATCAAATTACAAGTTTCCAGTTGCAGTCAGTTATTTGTAATCTCATTTATTAATTTATTCATTTTCTTATCAGCTTAGTCCCTTTATTAATCAGGGGTCGCCGCAGCGGAATGAACCACAAACTTATCCAGCAAATGTTTTACGTAGTGGATGCCCTTCCATCCGCAACCCAGCACTGGAAAACACCCACACACTATTGCACACACTCACATACACTACAGTCAATTTAGCTTAATCAATTGACCTGTACCGCATGTATTTGGACTGTGGGGGAAACCGGAGCACCCAGAGGAAACCCACGAGAACATGGGGAGAACAAGCAAACTCCACACAGAAATGTCAACTGACCCAGCTGGGGCTCGAACCAGCAACCTTCTTGCTGTGAGGCAATCGTGCTACCCACTGCACCACCGTGCTGCTCTTACTTGTAATATATTACTTTTTTAAAATAACTTACACAACACTATCTATTAAAGACTCTCATGTCTCATAAGACCTTCTTTCATCTTTGGAACATAAATTAATATAGTTTATATCTTAATAGCTCTCTCATCCTGCAATGGACCCCAGACATTCAAAGTCCAGAAAAAAGACCCAAAAACATTGTTGAAATATTCTATGACACTTCTTCTGAGGTTCAACTGTAATCAAAAGATGTTTTAAAAATGCTTTTTTGTGCACCGCATTTCATCTTAAATATGAATGAAGGACTCATGGGATTCCAACGACATGAAGGCAAGTATTCAATGACTAAATTTGCAATTTTTTTAACTAATCTTATAATGTTTATGAAAGGTGCTATACTAGTGGCATGTAAAGTTTGCATTTGTAATGATCACAGCTCATCTTTTCTTATCAGATATTTTCAACGTATATTTACAATATACACACACACACACACACACACACACACACACACACACACACACACA
>CAIGQQ010037704.1:4894597-4907870 GCA_903798035.1 Danio albolineatus
TTTATTTATTTATTTATTTATTTATTTATTTATTTATTTATTTATTTGTTTATTTATTTATTTATTTCATAAGTCGCGTGTACAAGGGTGACCTCTTGGCTAGATCACCCTTGCAAATGAGATCTTGATCTTAATGGGTTTTAATTTGGTTAAAGAGACAAAAAAAGCAAAGAAACTAGACATAATGAAAAAAAAATAGCTATAAAAAGCTACATTAAATGCAAAGCAAAATGTATTACAGAAAATAACTGAGTAAAGACTAAACTGAATAAATGAAATATAATTGAGTATAATAATTAAATGAGTTAAGAATATCCCTTAAAAAGTAAAATAAATATGTGTAAAAATATAAAAGTATTGATACATTTTCAAATAATAATTAATTTAGGCAGCCTAAACATACTTTGCTAAACATAGCATTACTTAACATTTAAAGTTGAATATATAAACGCAAAGTTCAAAGCACACACATTTACTTTCTCCTTTATAATCAGGCATGGCAAATGAAAATCCTTGAATGATATGAGCTGAAGGACAATAAGCTTTTGAATTTCATTTCAGCATAATGTATATTCAGGCACAGGCTTCAATTTAAAAGAGGAAACCATGACCATAAACATTAGCATTTTGTGCAAACAACTGCGTAATTTGTTTAGCCCCATAATAAGCTGGAGATGGCATACAATGAAAGAAAGCCTTTTGGTTTTAAAATGAATAAAAATTGATTGCGTCCCAATAAAAAACGAATTGGCAGAGTGTTAACTGAATTGCACTCAAACGTCTGTAGCAGTCCCTGGTCGCTTTATTGTGTGCTAATGCAATAGAGCACACTTAGCAATAAATGCATCTTTCTGATGAGCTCGGAGAGGTTTTCCAAAATGGCCTGATGAAATTGTCCAAATTGGATTAGGCTGAGCTGCTAATGACTCTTAAAACAAAGGAAAATCTCCAAATAAAATTAGCCGAGCCTCTTGTTCTCTAAATAAATCATATGTAAATTACTGTCATTGGAAAAAAGATGCCTGCCTGGAGGGTAAAGGTTTCATTATCTCAATGGGTTTGGAACTCTAATAAGGAGGCTCCTCCAAGACAATTAAAACTTGAAAATAAATCACAGGAAATGTATCTAACTTGCAGGAAGCCGCTTTGAATCCTGATACTATATTTAAGCTCCAAATCTTATCATTCGATTCTCCTTGGGCAGTTGCTGTTAATCGTTAAACTTTTAATCATTGTTTGACTCCCTCAATGTCTTATTATGTGACAGTGTTGGGATGATTCTAGCACAGGTTTGCCTCTTAATAGTTGACAGGAAGAGGCTTACCTAACAAAATTTTCATTGGTCGGTTAATTTCAAGGAAAAAAAAAAAAAAAGAATGATATGGCACAGTCATAGTCAAAGTCATATAGGGAAGTTTAACAGTTAATACGGCATGATTTTAAAAAGTCGTTGGATCACAGTTTTCACACTGCATGTCTATATGAGGTAGTGTTCAGTTGCTGCTGTGTTTACGCTACAAGGCGCATCAGTGACAGGAGGATACACACTGCATGGTCTTACGTGCTGGCTCAAGCACGCAACAAATGAAGGTAACCAAACCAATTTGAATAAAAACTGCCTATAAAATATATATTTATTTAAAGGCTACAAAAATAATAAAAATAAAATGCAAATGGGTATAAAAGTAACCCATATATAAATTAAATGTTTAACAAAACATAATGTATGATGTTCAAAACAACAACAGACAAACATCCCTGGCACATAACTATACAGCTAGCCATAGCTCATTATATCTCTGAAAGCATTCATGGGACCATTTGAAAGCCGTGTATATCAGCTGATCCATCAGCATATCAATAGACATGCTTTTCATTTGCTATAATGTTCATGCAAACAGGGTGAAGTGAGTGAGTGGATGACCAGTCACGCATTTCTGTTAAGCGTATGAACACAATGGGCAATTATCCCCTGATTTGCTCTCTCGTTGGTTGAAGTTCTTCACCACATCTGACCCCTGCTTGCTAGATATCGAAATTTTGTCTGCAAGGTGTCAGCGATGCGTCAGTGAGCCTTTAGCATGTGTCATTCAGTAATTCCCACATAAAGACTGCAGAGCGTCCTCATGATCACAATTTACATATTGGCGAGCTTGTTAACTTGCAAATCGACAACACAAGTACAATGTAAAAAAAAAACGTTCCCCGTATATATTTCTAAAGAGCGCAACTTATGTAGCCAGAGCTACGTATGGCTGCATTTGGTCATTAAAATGAACGCTATGAGGCAGTATGACACCGCCGACGGCTTCTGTTTTCACACAACCAGCTGACCTACTTCTGTGTGGATGGCTTTTTCCACTGTTACCGGTTTGTCCAGTTAGCTAACTGCGTACGTCAGTGGACTTGCAACGCAGAGAAGAGTGGACCACAACGACGAGTTACGAGTCCGTCGAAGAACGGTTCCAGAAAGCAGGTAAAACAAAAACAAAAGGCAAAAAACAAAATAAACAAGTAATAACAGGGTGAGATCATGATAAGATCTGAAAACTTAGTAAAAATCAGGTGGCCACAAGGGTTTTTCTTTAACTGGATTGCATTTAAAAACTGTTAGGTCTAGGGAAAGGAGTGGGTGGAATGGATCAGTTGGTCGGTCAGTCGGTCAGTCAGTCGACAGCAGTCTCTGATGGATTCACGAAAACAAAAACTGCAAAAGAAAATAAAATAAATAAAAAGAATTACCTCCTGGAACATATTTCGTGCTGTCCAGAAATGTACATAGAGGTACGTATCAATAATGAGCCTGGGTTGCAAATTGAGCATAAAATCTTGAGTGAAGAGTGAACTAGGCATAAGTGCCCCTGGAGTATGCGTAAACACAATTCTGTAGAGCTAAAATCATGCACACATTCATAAGCTATTCTCTTTTATCAGATACGATTTTTTATGGTGTGTTCAAGTCATGATGAATAAACCATATTTAAGAGTTGACCACCACTAAGTATTTAATATCAATGGGAAACTTTATTTGTATAAAAAAAGTTGAAAAGTGTGACTTCAATAAAATGACTTCACTATGACTTCAATAAAATAACAATTGAGTGGATCTGAAATGCTAAACAACAGATTTCACAGTTCATGCCTTTTTTACAGATGGGAAATGAAGGTTTTAAAGGGCACCTTTCAAAAACTAATTTTGTAAGGTGTTTGGACAGAACTGTGTGTAGTGTGTCGACTGTCATATTAGAGCGATATAAACACAAGAAGTTTTTTTTTATTTCCTGATGTTAAAATAGGACTAAAATACCTGTGATTTTGAGGCCCACTGTAACGTAAAGTAGGAGTGCGGCTTTATCTGCCCACCAAACATTTATTTGTAACAACCCTGAGATTTTTATTAGTTTTATAAGTTTAAAATGTTTTTAAAACAGAGCATGTTGGTAACAAAGACAGGAAAATCTCTGTGCAATTCTTAACCGCTATAATCACCATTGCAGTATGGCGTCAGTAAATGCTACTATGTGTATGTGTGTGTGTACTGCAAATGGCATTTGTGTGAGACTCATCATTTCAGAAAAGCTTAAATAGACTCTACGACCAATACATGAAATAAAATTATTTGGTATTTTTGAATAATAAGCTGTATATTCAGCTTCATCCGAGTCTGTCTCTGTGCTGTTTATCTGACATAATGCATGATGAGAAACAGACATGCATGTGGGAACAGTGGGCGGGGAGAAGAAAGAAGCAGCTTATTTGGATTTAAAGCAACATGCTACAAAAACAGCTACAGTATACTCAAAATGGGCAAATTCTGAAGGTTATAATAAATAATCTGATGTGTATTTTGAGCTGAAACTTTACAGACACGTTCTGGAGACACCAAATGCTTATTTTACATCTTATAAAAGGGGTAAAATAGGTGTCCTTTAAAATGACTAAAAATCATTCAAGTGTTTAGAGTTTATCTGAATATATTCCTGTCACTTCTTAGTCAGAAGCTAGACATACTGATATGACAAGTCTGCAGCAATTACTACAGCCAATAAACAGAATGAATGACGTTTGAGAACAGCTTGAGTGTGACTCAATATAAACACAGGGATTTCAGTTGCTTAGGTACACATAACCGCTCTAGTCTTTCTGCCATTTAGGTGATTCAGTGTATTGTTCACATTTTATCCCTGTTTGACCTGGTGCACTTACTAAGCTTTGGTAGAGAAAATGTCACGGAGACCTGAAAACACAGCATTACAGGTGTTCTTTAAACTGGTCAAGGATTGTGTGTTTGTTTTCCATAATTCAAATGCTGCTAATTTACTAAAAGCCCGATTAGAGTGGACGAAAATAAGAAATATAGTCAAAAAGAAGAAGAATACATAATAAAGCACAAGCAGTTGTGTTAAAACCTTTTTATTTATTTGCCTTTTACTAATATTATTGCTATTAATAGGGGTGTAATGATTCACACTGAACAGTTCAGGACAAAGCCTTTGGTTTGAAATACAAACCAATAAAATTTGCATGCTTTTTTGGAAAATAAATAATTAGAAAATAAATTTTCCGACACATGGCAACAAACTCTAACTTAATCTGACCAGGAACCATATAAGAAACCTGACTAGGCGTGTGATTGATATGCTCGCGTCTTGCATCGTTTAAAGCGGCTCGAACATGATTTTTAGATGCCATGTCAAGCTAAAATAACTTCGACTTTTAAGCACAGCACATCTCATCACTGTCAGATTCAAAACAGTGGACCAATAAGAAGAACTAGGAGGTGGAGCAACCGTTGCAAGCTACTGTTTACAGGCACTCTGTGACTGTGTTTGCTTACCCTTGTGCTTTATACTGTGTTTTCTTTTTCAAATGATTCCTGAAAGCTGAGTCTCATATTTTTTGAAGCAAAGATGTGTTTGGTGTAAATAAGCCATAAGAGCACTTCAGCAGTGCCGAAGTTATTTATTCAAGAACTGTTGCACATTAAAAAGAAAAGAACATAGAATGCTCTGTACAGTACCTTGTTACATTGCTGACATTCTGAAAAAAATGTGATGCTCTAATTAAAGACAACTAAACAACAAAATGTTATTTTTACAAGGTAATTTAGACATAGGCAGGAATTATTCAGTTTCAGTTTTATTCAGTTATATTATTTCAATTATTAAGAAGCCCATTTGAGCTAGATTATAATTCCTGGTTGCACCTGGAACTTATGTCCTATTTCCTAAGAATCAGGTGACATTAAAGTATCACATAAAGCAGATTAGCTGTATATAGTTAAGACGCTTCAGATTGATAAAACAGGAAATTTTACAGGTTCCTGTGTTTATGTTCTGAAAAGAACATATTCTTTGACATAAAAGTAAAATTACTTAAATTACACACAGGAGCCTGGGGAAAATGCTCATTTTAGAAGAAAATTTCAAAAGGCACTAAAAGGCTTATCGATATACATATCGTCAGAATTATTAGACACCCCCCAACAACCCCTTCCCTCCACTGTATTGTATATAGGCTCAGATATAAAGTTAACACTTTATTTTGATGGTCCATTTGAGTATTAGTAGACTGTCTACTTAATATCTGTTGATACTGACACTCAACAGACATTTAAAGTATAAAACGTAAAATTAAATATTGGAAAAAAAATAACATTAATCACAAACTGATCATTGACATTGGTGGTAATTTCCTTAATTATTATGACATTATGACAAACACTATTTAGCTGAGTTTTCCAATTTTCACCCCACATAAGATTACACACAAAAAAGTGCTAAATCAATTCAAATTTGACAAACTGTAATTTCCTTTAACTAAATGTCTCATTCAACTCTTATTGTGTTTGCATCTGTCAGAAAATGTTTCATTTGTCATATTTCAGCAAATGGAGGAACATTAATTGCTCCAAGTGTTCTTAAAGGGGCTAGAAAACACATTACCATAATTGAAAGTCCATACTGTGGTAAAAATAACTGTTCTCGTGTTGAGCTAGACCCACTGGTGCCTTTTGCTGTCTGTTAGTGAGAACTAAATATATTTTCTGCATTCTGAATGGCATTCCAGTCCAAAGTGTATGTGCCAGTAGTTAACAGTGTATGATCAAAAATAGTTTTCTCAGCCAAAGCATTTTTTTTTCCAAGGCCGAGATAGGTCTTAAACAGAGGAAGCGCAACTTTCAGAGTTATTTGCGGTTTTATCCTCTTGCTAAAAGCACACTTTAGCAAATGCTCGGATATCAGAGTATTCATTTGAATTGATTTCTGGCAAGATTACGGCCTTGTAATATCGCAGGGTCTCAGCTCTGGGCCAAAATTATGTCACTTGGACCACCTGTTCCTGGAAAACGTCATCACCCTTAAGCAGTCCCGGCTGGCTTCCAAAAAGTGAACTTCTGAACTGCTGCCTTTGCTCCTGATTTGTGAGTAAGCAGGCAGCAACAGCCACTCTAAGTTTGTGAGTGTGGTGAGAGGAGTTACATAAGAGATGAACCCGCTCTCGACATGTCAGTCAACGTCAGGGTGCAGCGGGAATGAGGATTTACCCAATTTAAGCACTAATGAGAGCACAAATGCACACTGTTAAGATGCAGGACTTAGGCAAGCTCTTCTGTTTGCTAATTTAAAGTTACTATGTCATCCAGAATTTCAGTACTACAGATTCTATAGCTACAAGTTACTCTGTTTTTTGTGATTATTAATGAAAATGGCATCCAACGATATCTCTTCTCTAAAAACGTGTTTACTGTTGTGAGGGAAACCTGTCACTCATATGAGATCAACCAATAGCAAACCACCCTTTCACCAGAAGTGGTTTGTTCTAATATTTTTATTTTTCTCTCATTTTTTCTTTCATAATGATCAAAGCAAAAATTTCATTAAAGAACTCTAAGCCTTTAACCGTTTGTTTATTTACAGTACAAGTTTATTGCAAATGAATTGGTTGTGATTCATGGGAAAGGGTGGAGCTGATGATCTATTTTACTGCAGTTTAGCCCATTGTCATTCTTTGATTGGTGAAATTTTCTGTCATTTTTTTAGCAATTTGCTATTAGACAGTAGTGTTTTTTTTTTTTAAATGTGTTGAATTCATGTGAACAGATGGGTTTAGCAAGAGCATATACAGTCGAATAACAACCTCAGATTTCACAACAGATCTGTCTATAAAGGTTTTTCAATATTGTCGAAAAAAGAAAGTAAATGAGTTTTCTTTACTAAGTGACATTCTCAACTGGATACTACTGCAAATATTCAGTTGCTGTGTTAACGAACACCTACATTTCTAATAACTTCTTTTTAGACAATATTTGGCAAAGAAGAATAAAATGAATTAATAAAAACTGGACTATTTTTTCGCGACCAAACAGTCAATTAAATGAATAGAACAAAATAGTGCATAAAACATGCTAATTTCTTTCTTTCTTTTCTTTTTTAAAATGTGCCCTTCGTTTTTGTTATTTGTTTTGTTTTGGGAGAGATTGACAGACATGGTCCCAACAAGCAGCTGTGCTAAGAAAATAACTAAAAAGTAATAATAAAGAAAGACAAAAACCTTGATATACATAGAAAAATGCAGCAAATAATGACAAGAAGGGGTGTGAAATGTTAAGAAGTAAATACTAATATTATGAAATAAAAATGAATACATATTTTATGGGGAAAGCTATTAATGTCAAGATAAGCAATCAGTATATTTAGATAATTCAGTAAGAACTTTCAGCTGAAATATAATGTATTACCCAAAAATTGATTTAAAAATCTAACTAAATAAATAAATAAAATACCCATGCATCTCATGAAAATAAATAAAGCATTTTAAATGTATACTTTTGCACTTCAAAATTGCATATGTAATTCAACGTACTAACAAGGACTTTCTTAGTGCTTGTATTGTGTTTTATCACCATTTCTCTTGAGTGTGTTGATATGAGGGGGTGTAAATATAAAACTCATTCATTCATTCATTCATTTTCCTACAGCTTAGTCTTTGTTTACAAGAGGTCAACACAGTAGAATGAACCACCAACTATTCCAGCATATGTTTTACACAGCGGATGCCCTTCCAACCGCAACCAGCACTAGGAAACATCCATAAACGCTCACATTCACACACACTCTTATACACTAAGGCCAATTTAGGTCATCCAATTCACCTATAGCGCATGCCTTTGGACTGTACAAGGGGAAAACGGAGCACCTCGAGGAAACCCACGCGAAAAGACAAACTCCACATAGAAATGCCTAGCCAGGACTCGAGCCACAGTGTGACCTAAATATAAAATGTACATTTTAATAAATAAATAAATACATTAAATACAATACATTTTTGCTTCATGCTTTGGTCAAACTGTTTCACCATCATACTGTTACATGTTATCTCAGGTCTATTTATTATAATATACCTCTAATATAACCATATTAACATCATGTGCAGTTTTAACTACAGTATAAAGTTTAAAGCTAAGCTCAAATACTGTAACTCTTTTGGAAAACACAAATGACTATACAGTTGAAGTCAGAATTATTAGCCCTCCTGTGCATTTTTTATTCTCTTTCAAATATTTTCCAAGTGCTGTTAAACAAAGCATGGAGAATTTTACAGTATTTCCTGGAATAACACCTTTTTCTTATGGTCAGTGACATCTTACAATCTATCTATCTTGTGCAAAACATTGACTAATTAACCTAACTTGCCTACTGCAGTTAACCAAATAACCTAGTTAAGCTTTCAAATTGCACTTTAAGCTTAATACTAGTATCTTGCAAAATAGCTAGTAAATCTATTAGGTACTGTCATAATTGTCATAATAAAACATTTTGGCTTTAAGAAATTAGTTTTTAGAACAAAACAATATATAAATGGCACTTAAATAATTTTAAAATAATTGAATTTCCCAAGAGAACTAATAATTCAGACTTTAATAAAATCTATAACATGCACATGCCCATGTTTCACATAGTCAAAAAAAAATCAATTAAGAGCAACTTCAAGCAGCTCACACAGAATTTTCTAAAATGGAATCTGAAATGAAAGCAGTGCATTGATTCAAATCTACAGCTTTACATCTTTGAGTGTTAGCAGTAAAGTAACACGCTCTATAATTCACCTTCAACCTGGTGCTGACTTCAATGTACCCACATTTGTTTGTCTGAAAATGTTCTCTGCGACTCGATAGATGGAAACGACATTTATTATTTTGGGCAAGCTCCCGTTTTAAGACTAAATGTGAAGAGAAACACAGCCGTTTCCAGCCAAGAGAGTCCTTGGTGAAATCACTTCACACTTTGAGAGAGGTGCTGACAGTAGGGATCAGGGCTGCGTAAGTTATTCCAGAGGTCTCAGCAGGATAGCAAACGATGTGACCTAAACAAGAAGCCGATAAGCCTGTGACATACAGGGAAACAATCCGTGCTTTACCTCTGGCGATATATTCATCCGCACGAGCCGACAGCTTCATCAGGGGCCCCGGGGCCAGCAGAGGGGGTCGTGTATTTCCTACACGCTCATCAGCAAGGCCCACACCAAATCTGATGACTTTTTATATTGTTTAAAACAAAGCTGTTCACATTCTGTGCTTATTTGTGCAAGTAGCATAAAATCTGTATTTAATCTATATGCTATTATTGTCACATTTATAGACTCTGTTTTTGTTCATACAGAATTTTGATTGACATAGCTTTTCTTTCTTCTGTTTCCTGCCATTTCTTCAATTAATTGACATTGCATTACGTTTCATTAATTATCATAATTATCATATGTTTATTTAATGTTCCCCTTTTTGAGTACCGCTCTCATGTAATGTTAATAACAGACACTGTGACATTTATGTATATTGTGTATTTAGGTCATTTTGTTAATAATTTTGTCAAGTCAGACTGAATAGAAGTGAAAATATAGTTCTTGTAGATTAAATAATAATTACTAAATAAATAGTATGAATAAAGCAAGGCGTGTATGGTGCGATTTGTTGCTATTTTCAGATAAGCACAACTCTAATTTTCACAGGTGTTCCTGTCTAAAAAGGAGGTGTGTTAAGGTGCATTGTTGGCACATTGCTATTTTGAGGAACTGAAATAGACCATACCATTGATCAACTAAAAACTGGTCTAAAGTCCAGCGCAGAGTGCTTACACAAATGCTGTATATTACACACAGCATGTACAGCAATATACAAATGTCTTTACATATGAAAAAAAAAATTATACATAAATATAAAAACCGCTGCTTTCATGCCTTCATGTCGGAGGCAGTTTCAGTTAATTCATGACAATTTGCATTAGTATAATTTTATTATTACTAGTAGTAGTATTTATTATATGCATATTTATAGATATAGACATATTTAGATTTGTCCACCTGTCAGGTTTTGAAGACGTATGCACCACCATATGGGGCATAAGAACAGAGCTCAATTTTAAGTGTTTTTTGACCGCACTTTGTTATTATTATTCATTTATTCGATTGCTGGCAATTAGAACTGAATTTAGAAATAGATTTAAAACAAATCATTCTGCTTAACAAACAAAATTAAATATGTAGGCTAATGGATGTCTTCAGTGGAGTGAGTTTCCACCGTTTCCTTACTCGACGAAAGTAAAGGAGTAAAGAGTGAAGGTAAAGAGAAAGTAAAGAGGCTGAATGGAAGAGGCTCATTCTTTATCCTCTCGCTACAGATGGTCTGTTTAACTGTTTTCTCACTAGTGAAGCATTCAGTTTTTCTACTTAAAAAGTCTGCCATATAAATAGCAAATGTGCCATGGAGTGACGCAACTGAATCTTAAAGGTAATGGGAGATGAGACTCTGATTGGTTTGATGCACGTTATGCTCAAAACACAATCATAACTCATTAAGAGAATAAGCACAACCCTGTTAGAGGCACAAACTGTATTTTTCCATCCTTAAAATAGCAAATGTGGATTCGGACACACAATTAATGCTTTTGTGCCATGTGCTTTAGACTTTGCGGCTAGATATTTAAAATAGAGCCCATAGTGTTATAGAGCCCATATTTATATTAATATTAATATTTATATTAATATTTATTTATATTAATATTGGGTGCCATGTGTTCTGTCCACTTTCTGAAACAGTTCTTTGCCAGACTCAAACCTCATCGTCATGGTCCTCTCTGCTATCAAGTCCCTCGACGTACATGGCTAGCTACTGGACAAACTTGTAACAGTATAAAAGCCGTCCATATGGAGGTAAGTAGTAAGCTGGTAAGCGCAAAAAAGGAACGGTTTGTATATAGGGATGTTTTCAGAATGAGCCTATGTTGAAATATATAATTATACACATTTAGTAAATAGACAGAAAAATCTATGCAAATTGCATAGTACGGGCCTTGTTGAAGTAATCAACAAATAAACAACAAACAATCCACAGTTATGAAGAAAAATAAATGCCACATCTAAACTAAAGCAAACAGATCTGCCATTATCAGAAAAAAAAGAATAATTTCTGACACTGCAAAATGTGCAAGCAAACAGCATCACAGTTAGAAGCGGACTGCTTTCTTAAAGCCCCCACATGACATAATGGCCATGAGATTGGTGACCAGGCTCTTTATATCCACACTGACTTTACACACCTATTTAAAAAACAGCAGCCCTTCACACTAACTCTAACAGGAAGAGCCTGTAAAACGAAACAGCCGAGACCTACAGTATTTCATAATTAATAGTTAGCAGCGAGGGAAGGGGGCCTGCGGTGACGTAAAAAGGTCAACAATAAAACGTTTAAAAAATAGCCATCAATCTCTCGTTTTACATAATTCAAGATAATTATGAACTGGATAAAATCAGAAGTGAGGCCCGGTAGCAGTGATTGCTTTCAATGTTGACGTCTCCCAAAAGTGTTGGGCTAGTGAATGTTTCGGTCAGTTCCTGCGGTGGTCTCAGGCTCGGTGGGAAGCCACACCTGCAAACCATACAGTAAATGACTCCACTTTTGCTCTCATGGCCAGGGGTTTAAAAATTACAGAGGTCTGAATTGTGCAACAATAAAGGCTACAAATGCAATGGTTATAACTATAGCTGGTGCCACTGTGGCATAGTGGGTAGCACGATCGCCTCACAGCAAGAAGGTCACTGGTTCGAGCCTCGGCTGGGTCAGTTGGAATTTCTGTGTGGATTTTGCATGTTCGCCCCGTGGTCACGTGGGTTTCCTCCAGGTGCTCCGGTTTCCCCCACAAGTCCAAAGACATGTGGTACTGGTGAATTGGGTAGGCTAAACTGTCCGTAGTGTATGTGTGTGAATGAGTATGTGGATGTATCCCAGAGATGGGTTGCAGCTGGAAGGGCATCCGCTGCGTAAAACATATGCTGGATGAGTTGGCAGTTCATTCCGCTGGGGCAACCCTGGATTAATAAGGGGACTTAGCCGACAAGAAAATGAATGAATAAATAACTATAGCTATAGTTAAAAAAAAAAAAAAAAACACAAATACTGAACATAACAAGCTAAAACTGCTAAAATAAATTGGTTAGTTAAAATTACCATTAAACAACTAAAAGAAAAACACAAGCTAAATAACTAAACTATTAACTAGAAAATAAAATAGCACAGCATTCATCTTGGGCAGTGTATTTAAGTGTCAATGATTGATTGTTGGCAGACATTGTAAGAAAAACAAACAAAAGCCATCCAAAAACTGCACCAAAATAAGTTCAAATCTTTTATTGAGCAATTAATTCATTTCCCTTCTGCTTAGTCTGGTCATTCATCAGGGGTCGCCACAGCAGAATGAACCGCTAACTTATCCAGCATATGTTTTACACAACACAAGGGAACACGGGGAGACCATGCAAACTCCACACAGAAATGCCAACTGACTCAGCTGGGACTTGAATCAGCGATCTTCTTGTTTTTAGGCGACAATGCTAACCACTGAGCTATCATTTCACCTACTGTGCAATTAGGATAACTATATTCCCACTTTACTAACACCCGAATAATATTATCACTGTTACAGTAAGTATTAAAAACAAGTCAATCAATGCTTGTAATAACTAAATCTGGCAACATGGCAGAGCACATGACAGAGCAGAGACTCCACCAACAAGATTCATGTTTAATATTTTTTATATTAAATAATAATAATTAATTAATATTTGTTTTGACTAAAGGAACTTTTGGCGATCTCATTTTATTATATTTATTTATTTATTTATTTATTATTTTTAGAATGAAATGTTGCATACTGCATAGCAAGCAGATTATGTATGAACATATTTCTATTTTCATTAATCAATAATTAAGATTATCAAA
>CAIGQQ010037704.1:4908270-4957907 GCA_903798035.1 Danio albolineatus
ACAGTGCAAATACAACGACAGTGCAAAATACAGACAGTGCAAATACAGCAACAGTGCAAATACAACGACAGTGCACAAATACAGACAATGCAAAATACACACAGTGCAAAAATACAACATGCAATAAAATACTCCCAAAGGGAAACAAAACAATGTACAATTGCAATGTTGACAGCAATACGTATAAGACGATGAATATGTGAATAGGTGTACCCGTAGTTGTAGGCAGTATTGTTATAAGTTGTTAAAGTGCAGTGCATGCTACATGTTGATGGTGTGCAGTGAGTGGTATGAAAAGAGTTTGTGTGAGGTGTGTTAAGTGTTCATCAGCCTGACAGTCTGTGGGAAGAAGCTTTCCTTCAGTCGGCTGGTGCGTGACCGGATGCTGCGGAACTGTCTGCCTGAGGGTAGCAGAGAAAAAAAGTCTATGGCTTGAGTGGCTGGAGTCGCTGATGATTCTCTTGGCTTTCCTCATGCACCGTCTGGTGTAGATTTCCTGGAGGGAGGGAGGGAAGCTCACCCTCTAATAATTGATTTATTTCATCTTTGTCATGATGACAGTAAATAATATTTGATTAGATATTTTTCAAGACACTTCTATACAGCTTAATGTGACTTTTAAAGGCTTAACTAGATTAATTAGGTTAACTAGGCAGGTTGTATAACGATGATTTGTTCTGTCAACTATCGAGAAAAAATATAGCTAAAAGGGGCTAATAATTTTGACTTTAAAATGGTCTTTAAAAAATTTAAAACTGCTTTTATTCCAGCCGAAAAAAAACAAATAAGACTTTCTCCAGAAGAAAAATATTATCAGACACACTGTGAAAATTTCTCACTCTGGTAAACATCATTTGAGAAATATCTAAAAAAATAATAATAATAAATACAATAAATAAAGAGTTTCTAATCATTCTGATTTCAACTGTATATATACAAGACTAAAATGAGATTTAAGACTCAATGCAGACAATTTATTTATTTTATTATTTTTGTAAAGGAAAAATATGTATTGTAATTGAAAGCTACAAATCAAATTGCTAAATTGTGACCATAATAACTATAAGCCTATTTCAGATTTCTTCTTCTGTACACTTTAATCTAAACACTTTACAAAATGCCAAAAAGCCCAAAATCAAAATTTGAATGCAAAGCTGTGTTTTTGCCTGCAAGCTCTCTCCTTAAGCACCAGCACAAGATTTATAACCTCAGGTTAACTCGTGGGAATGACTCAATAAAGCTGCAAGTTATTTGTTCTTTTTATAGTCAATTACTGCTCTGCGTTCAGAAAGGGTACGAAAACTTTGAGCAATACACCATCAACATCAGGTTACCGCATCACAAACTGGACTAAATATAATCTAATTCATTATTTATACTCAGATTTATCAAATCGAAATTTGACACTGTTGGAATGAGAGAGCTTCATGGTGAAAAGAAAAGAGAAAAGATTGACAAGTGTTAAAGGATGTAATTTAGCTTCAGATCTCATTAACTTTAGTCAGAAGTTAAAAACTATTTACATACACATTAATTATACATTCATAGTTTTATTTCTGTCCTAAAATATTGCATTATTCATTTGTAAATTTATTTCATCTCATTAGTCATATAAAGCTGGATAGCATGACAATTATAGAGTGGTTTTCATGTTTTCATAATGTCAGAATACAGTAAATACTCAAAGTATTAAACTCTTTAAAATTTTGTTGGCGGTTCATTCCGCTGTGGCAACCCTGGATTAATAAAGGGACTAAGCCGAAAAGAAAATGAATGAATGAATGAAAATAACAAAAACAATAGTTAACTTTTATCAGTACACTATAAACCCTAATAAATTGAGACTACTCACTCAAATGATTATATATGACTTTGAGCTAAATAAACTCCTACTTTGCTACTTATTAATATGTATATGAAAAAGATCATGAAGACTGTACTTTACAGTAAGGCTATTAACTTAATAACAGGCAGGTAACAAGCCAGTTAAGAGTGAGAGTTGGTACTTAATCTTAAAAGAGCTACTAGTAATTTTTCCAACCAGTCCGATTTTTATTTATTTTTATTTTTTTATTTTTCTTTCAATTTATTTGTGCCATTCTTGAAACGGATTTTGGAATGAATGACGATCACAGAAATGTGTCATGAGAAAAATCTAGCCATGTTAAACATTGTCCGAAATTATGTCCTACAAAATGTGTTTATAATATATGTAAAAAGTTACCATTAATAGGCTTCTGCAATAAAGAGTGCACAAGTTTCAGGTGACTCATTCTGATATATCTGTGTCAATAAGACAGTTCATTGGTTTATTAAAACCTGTGCCTTTGGCTTTCCTTGCAGATTAAAACAAGTGAGCTACTATTGTATAATCGCTTTGTAATCCCCCCCCCCCCCCCCCCCCCAGGTTTCAGAGCACATATGAAGCTGAAACCCCTGCCAGAGCATTCATAACCTGTGCGCATCCATCTTAATCATTCACTGCATTAATGGCCAAGAAGTGTTCGCAACACTCAGTTCATAAAGCAAGCAGAAGCTCAGCTAATTCATCGATGCACTCAAGAATGAGGAGGCAGAGAACAGCGATGGGGCTGGAGGGATGTGGTCTGTGTTGAGATGTCAGGATCATAATGGCCAGCTGAGTCATAGGTTATAAAAAGCTGTCATTAGGGATTTCAACCCACTGCAACTCATGACAGTGGAGTAGTGAATTATTTATTAAGGTGGAAACTTAAGTGGCCCAAACTCAAGACTGCCTGTTTTTTTTTCTTTTTCTTTCTTTTTTCCTCCTTCAGGGTTGTTTAAACCGCTTTGCCAATAATTGTCATGTACGCAAGTTTTAATAGGGGTGATTTATTAGCATGACGTTCATTGTTATTTCTTTGCTGCCAGCTAATTTTGTTACATAAAATAATAAATTAATACATTTTGAAAAGATGCCTTTACATAATTAACATGGAGAGATGTGCATAAATACAGCCACACAGAGAAAGACAAATGAATCATTTATTTTAGTGATGAATTATTATTTTTGAATTACAATTACCTTTTCCGTAAATGAGCATGGCGGATATAAATCCAAAACAACAAAATGATTGTGACTATTAACAAGCAGGTATTTCATTAAGGTCTTGGAGCAATGACATTAAGGCATTTTATTGTCTAGTGAATTAATTACAGTACGTACCCTTGAATCCAATCGTAACCCATGTAGTTACCTTATATGACCAAGTCTTTTCTTATACTGCAAGTGTGCTGTAAGTACTTGGTAACACTTTAAGGTTCATTAGTTAATGCATTTACTAACATGAACTAATCATGAACAACACTTTTACAGCATTTATTAATCATAATTGAAAATTTACCAATGCATTATTAACATCCAAGTCCATGCTTGTTAACATTTGTAACATTTGTTGCACTGTGAGTTAACACGAACTAACAATGAACAACAGCATTTTCAATAACTAACGTTAAATAACATGAACAAATACTGTAGTAAATGTATTGTTCATTGTTTGTTCATGTTAGTAAACATTAACATTAACTAATTAACCTTATTGTAAAGTGTGACCAAGTACTTCAAATAAACACACTGTAAAATATACAGGATTTTTTAGCCGGCTGAAAATGCTAGTACCTCTAGTGTAATTAAAAATGTATAAAAAGCATGTTTCAACTTAATTAAATCATGTTTTCCACTTAATTGTTTTAAGTTGTACTGTACAGGAGTGAACTTTTTAATGTTTTAAGGCAATTTAATGTAAATTATAAAGTTAATTCGATTCGACTATGGTGGTTTTCTATGATTTGCTATGGAATATTTGTGGTTTGGTTGTGGTATATGGTTCCTAGCAACTGATTTTACTGTTTATTTGTGACCAACAAATTTGCCACAGTGCAGAGCAACAATTTCTCATCCATTTTTTTTTATTTATTTTTTGGCATGATTGGTCAGTGTGGGGGTGCCACGGTGGCGTAGTGGGTAGCATGTTCGCCTTACAGTAAGAAGGTCGCTGGTCTGAGCCTCGGCTGACTCAGTTGGCATTTCTATGTGGAGTTTGCATGTTCTCCCTGTGGTCGCGTGGGTTTCCAACGGGTGCTCCGGTTCCCCCCACAAGTCCAATGACATGTGGTATAGGGGAATTGGGTAGGCGAGTGTGAATGAGTGTGTATGAATGTTTCTCAGAGATGGGTTGCAACTGGAAGGGCATCTGCTGCATAAAACATATGCTGGATAAGTTGGTGGTTCATTCCGCTGTGGCAACCCCAGATTAATAAAGGGACTAAGCCGAAAAGAAAATGAATGAATGGTCAGTGTGGTATTTACCCCACCCATTCCCCACTGTGATTGGACATCTGCTGATTAAAATATTTAACTCATGAGTGGTGCATTTTACACAAGTTGTTTTACATAAGTTACACAATGTAATAAAGATGCTGTCATTTTGAACCCAGGACTCCCACTGAAACCAATAGAAAAAAAAAAGTAATTTAAGGACTTTTTCCACCAAGAACAATAACCACAAAGCTCGTTCCAACAATAACTGTATTGGCATTCATACTTCACTGTTTAACAATACCAAAAGTGCTCAATGCAGTTTTGTCATTGGCACTTTAAGCACTTAAAAAGTGTATTCTGACTGGCTGTAATATAACACACAATGTCTATAGTAGTCAAACAGAAAACAGCAACATGAATTCATTCATTTTCCATCGGTTTAGTCTCTTATTCTGGGGTCATCACAATGAAATGAACGGTAACACTTTATTTCGATGGTCCACTTGAGTATTAGTAGTCTGTCTACTTAATATCTGTTGATACTGACATTCAACAGACATTTAACTGACTTTAAGAAACTTTGCAAGTACATGGCAACTCACACTAACCCTACCCCTAACCCCAACCTAACAGTCTACTTATAATCTAATGAGAAAAGGTTGCAATGTAACTTAAATTCAACAAACGGACCATCAAAATAAAGTGTGACCAAATGAACTGCCAACTATTCAGGCATACTGTACGTTTTACGCAGTGGATGCACTTCCGCACAGCAACCCAGTACTGGGAAACACCCAAACACGCTCACATTCACACATGCCATCACACACTATGGACAACTCAGTTTCTCCAATTCACTAATAGCGTATGTCTTTAGAGTGTGAATCCAGAGCACCCAGAGGAAACCAACGCGAACACAGGAAGAACATGAAAAATCCACACAGAAATGCCAACTGGCCCAGTCAGGACTCAAACCAGCGCCCTTCTTGCTGTGAGGTGATAGTGCTAACCACTAAGCCACCATACCGCCTAGTAGCATGAATTTAAATATTGATATTGATATTAAAGATGGGTATTAAAACGCTAAAATGGATATAAAAAAAATTATGAATAAACAATATTTAAAATTGAAATATAGTATCAAAAGATGTTTTTTTTTAATATTGCAACTCAGTTTAATCCATAACAATAAAGTATTACCGCAATATTCAGGAATCGCTTTCCAATAATATACGAGAATACCTTCTATACTTCATAAAACGCAAGGCTTCCACATAAACTCAACTGAGAACATTACATCTCCACACACAGAACACTTTCCCGTTGACAGAACCCACAAAATAACCCAACTTTTCACTCTAAATCAATTTCACATTGCTTTCATTGGGTTCTGATTGCCAGCTCCACACATATCAGTCAAGGCATCCGCTCTTTGTTTTGTCCGTAGTGTATGAAAATGGTTAACAATCCCATGGGTCAGTGAAAATGATCTGTTCATTCCAGTTGCCTGTTTTAAGTCAGTCAAAACATTCCAGACTTCAAAAGGGGGCTTTGCCTTCTTAGGCCATTTCTGTGTCCCCTTCTCAATGGCCCAGGAGGGCTTGGTTATTTGGATAAATTAATTTCTGGAGTCTGCCTGCTATTGCGAAAGCACCGCATGTCTGACAGCAAATTAGTCTCACTGAAACAACAGAGACTTTAAGGCTGAAAGAAAACACCACAGAAGGAAGGTGGCACGGACAATACTGCGACTTGAGATATAACACCATATTGAAATGTACGCCTGACGTTGGGAATGTGTTTTTTCCTCACTGAACGTTATAATAGGAGTTTGAAGCAATTATAGCCGATCACATGGGTGTTAGAATAAAAACAGGACATGTAATGGATATCGGGTTTCTCTTGCTTTGTGCAAATTCTCTGACCTCACTTACAAAACATGATTTAAAAACAGTCAGTTGCTACAAACATCTCACAGCTACATGCTGTATGACAGAAGCAATCAAACATTGGCAAAAAAGAGATGCTTGACTAATTTGAGATGCCATTTTTTTTTATGTTTAACTTTAATTTTCTCTCTAAAGTCATCTGATTAAAGAAAGTTCTATTTTCAGTCATGCAATTTTAGTTTAAAGCCAATTTGACATTTAGTTTAAAGCCAATTTGACAAATCATTATTATTTATTTATTATTTTTATTTTTTTATATACCTAAACTGAGTTAATTCTGAGCAGCTGTCTGTGTTATCATTGCCCAGCTGGAAAGAAAATGTTGCAAAAATCATTCTTATGATATTATTTCTCTATGCTGTTATCATTATATGAAGTTTCATATTAAACTAATTTCGAGAGGAGCACGTGCTCATGATTGACCCAGCTGGCCAACATTAGCTAATCATGATCCTCCAATCAAAGGATACCAGGTCACTATATATATCCTTATTTTCTTTCTACAACTATCTTCGTCTGGAAAAAAAAAAACTCCTCCCCTTCTTCCACCTTTATCCATAAAGGGCGGCACGGTGGCCCAGTGACTAGCACTGTTGTCACACAGCAAGAATACCAATGGCGTCCGGTCCTCGCTGAGCCATCTGGTATTTCTGTGCAGAGTTTGCATGTTCTCCTCGTGTCCGTGTGAGTTTCCCCTGCGTTCCCGTTTCTTCCCACGTCCAAATATGCTCTCTATTATAGATAAAATGAGCCTAAATCTTTTTTTCTAAAGTCATACTCTCAGGAAGTTCACCTTAGCCTTAGCAACGGGGGAGTTTGAGATCGACCTGAGCTCAACTTCCCCTCGCACTGCGAAAGGGGGGATCCCTAGGCCTGAGGATCCCTTGAGTTCAGTGCTCTCTCCTGGAACAGCATGCTAAACAAGCTATGTATAAACCATGAGCTAAGTGTAAATTATTGAAATAGTAGGTGTGATTGGGATTCATCTTGTCGCATTGTATAATCTACATTTTTACTATAGACATTATCACTATTGTCTAGACTAGAGATATGCGTTTTACATTACGGTCCTTCATAGAGCATGCTCATTTTAATGTTTTTATTCATTTTCCTTCGGCTTAGTACCTTTATTCATCAGGGGTCGCCACCGCAGAATGATCCACCAACTTATCCAGCATATGTTTTAGACAACGGTTGCCCTTCCAGCCGCAACCCAGTACTGGGAAATATCATACACTCTTGCATTCACAGACATACAGTACACTAAGGCCAATTTAGCTAATTCAAATTACCTATAGTGCATGTCTTTTGACTGTAAGGGAAACTGGTTGCTGTGCGTTATTTGTTTAACCCTTTATGGTTACATGCTGACTGACTGACTGACCGATGTGTGAGGCCAACAAACACGACGTATGTATCAGTTATGATGAACACAGTTTGCAACATAGGTTCATTCTGAAAATGTAGCCCTATTTACATTTCTGGAGATCACAAATTATGTATCCAGAAGTATGTATGGCTACATTTCTTAACGATATGCTTTTTATGCTTACCAGCTGACCGATTACCTCCATATAGACAGCTTTCCCGCTGTTACCAGTTTGTCCAGTTAGCTTGCCATGTACGTCAGTGGACTTAAGACGCAGAGAGAAGTTGACCACGACGACAGGGTTTGAGTACAGTGAAGAATAGTTCCAGAAAGCGGATAAAACAAAAACAGAAGACAAAAAAATTAAATAAATAAGTAAATAACAGGGTGAGAATGTGGTAAAATCTGAAAAAGTGGTAAAGCTCAGGAGAGGGAAGTGGGTGGGCAGGTCAATTGGCTTTTGAAAACACTATTGGTTAGGTCTAGGAAAGGAGGAGGGTGAGACAGTCGATTGGTCAGTCAGTCATTTAGTCAGTCAGTCGACAGCGGCTTTTGGTGGATTTACGCACAAACAGAAGGCACAAATGGCACTCGTGAGACAATGATGCTCTCCAAAAATGTTTAGCAGCACGTTTTCAGAATCAGCCTGGTTTGACAGTTTCCATAATTATACTTTATTCATAGATCTATAATCTAAGTTCTATGGTTCTGCATAAAATTGAGTTATCTTGCTAGAGTTTATGGTCGTTACACTTTACTTCAGTGTCGTCCTGTAGGTGTATTGGAGAAATTCATAAATTTATTCACTCATTCATTCATTTTCTTTTCAGCTTAGTCCCTTTATTACTCCGGGGACGCCACAGTGGAATGAACCACCAACTTTTCCCACATATGTTTTATTCAGTGGATGCACTTTCAGCATATTCATTACATGAACGCACTACGTCGCACTTCAGTAGCGTTTATTTGAGAGCGCACAAGAAAATCAACATATATTTGAGGGTGTGCAAGATGTTTTTTGCACAAACAGTGGAAATTGGCGTGCAAGCAATGAAATCTGCATGCTCGTATTACATGAATGCGAACTTTTCTTGTAATCCTAGGGGAAACACTGCTACCCATACCACCAAACCTGTCCCTAACCCTATCCGTATCCCACATCGGCAACACCAGAAGTGTTCTGCAATACATTATGAACACAGTAAGTGCATTGTATTTATTTAGGCCAGCTAATATATAGTGGGACCACCTGCTTTATTTTAAAAGTTTAGGAAAACAAGAAACTGCCTAGAAATGTCTAGATATCCAGAAAAATCAATATCTTCATTTTTGCATAATCATTAACAAATTTCTAATCTGACATCGTCTTTGGTTTTAAAAGAAAAACACTACACTGTGGAAATCTTAATCTTCCTCAAACAACATTAACATGTGAATGCCATCAATTAAAAAGCATATGAGCCCTGTCCTGTAGTTTACTCATTCTGAACCCTTGGCTTTGTGGCAACACACTTGTCATGTGTTGATTGGATGAACAGTTTTCAACATAAAAATGCAAATAGGCAGACAAACAGACAGATTTCTTCCTTTAAAAGAGTAAAGGTACAGTAAGATCAGCTCAGAAGCATCGTCAATTAGGTATTGATTACTATTGAAGCTCAAAAAAAGGTATTCGTACCAGCGCTCAAAAAACAATTAATCAATTAATTTAAAAGTCATAATAACACCAGATGATTAATTAATTCATCAAAATAAGTCCAGCCCTAAATCTATCCATCATTGTTATGCTCATATCAGCCATATTTACTCAGAAAGTCAGAGTTGAATCAGCTCTTGAAGACAGAAGTTGATGAAAATGTCTTCATAACATTGATTCAGACGTAAAGCCGCAGACTTCGAGCAGTTCAGAGCAGAGGTCTTTAAGAGCGGAGGCCTAGACCTCAGCCAACACATGAAGACAATTCAAGATAAATGGAGCATGCTATTTTCACAGTACATGAAAGGCTGCCCAAGGACACTGCTCTGAAAGAAAGAACACAGCTCGCCAGTAAAAGCGGAAAAAGACGAAACTTCAAAGTAGCACCAAAACGCATTTTGATTTAGGATAATTCATTTGATGAAATGCTTTGTGGCTCTTGGAATTGGTGCAGTTACCACTCTGAGTGCTTAATGTGAATCGCGCCGCAACACAAAACTACACACTGTTTGAGAATAACACCATATACTAGCCTTAATGATAATGTAACGTAATGGTCCATAATGCAGATAAAGGGCAGAGAACGTAAATTACAGTTGGAATTGGGTTAAGTCTAAATTTAAACTATGTAAAATTGAGCATGCATTAACAGATGAGACAGAGAATCGTAACAGCTGTGAACTGAGCTCTTCTGAAGGATATACTAGTACGGAAAGTTTTTTACATAACAGCACACAAAAATAAGTGGCGATTAAGCATGTTTTGGACATTTCAGTTCATAGAAATTGTGCAAGTTGACAATTATTGCTTCATTTTAGACAATAAAAAATAAGAGAAAGGTAAAAATTAATTTATTTTAATTTATACAAATCTAATTTATGGCAAATTAAATTGCAGGATGAGATCATAATATAGGCTTGAAAAAATATGGTGTCTTAAATAATTTAAGAAATATAAGCATCAATTAAGCACATATTACGAAAGATATATCATTGGTTCTGAAGGTGGCTGTATCAAAAAAAGAAATTATGAAAACTGGACACTGTAAAAAAAAATACTAGTTGCCTTGAATTTTTAGGCTGAATCAAATTAACCTTATAAGTCAACTGAACTCATATTATATTAAACTGACAACTTGCACAGCTTATACAATTAAGAAAATGATAACCTATGTTTATTAAGTTATAATTAAATAAAAACATGTTGTCATAAATAATTATATAGATAAAAGCTAAATAAAGTGTCTAATATAATGTTTTGTTGTCTTTTTAAAAACTAGATCATAAGAAAAAATTCATGTTCATTCATTCATTTTTCTTCAGCTTACTCCCTAATCCCATGTCTCAAGCAAAACTCAAGCAAATACAGTGGGTACATGCAAACTCCCCACAGAAACTGGTCCAGCCGGGACTTGAATCAGCAACCTTCGTGTTGTGAGGCGACAGTGCTAACCACTGAGCAATGCAATGTTAATATTTCAAACCATAAAGTAAGTGAACGAACGAACAAACGAATGAACGAACATAATTCAATAAGGTAGTAGGTAGATGTGAAATTCTTCAAGACATTGTTTTTATTAATCAGAAGAAGTTCTGGTGGTATTTGCATCTAATTAAATTTACAAAAGTGGATTTATATGTATAATACGTCAATAAAATGGAAGTGTCAACTGAAATAAACTTTAAATACATTTAGTGTAAAAAAAATGTAAAATATGATTTAAATGTTGCATTTAAATATTGGTGAAAATGTATTATGCATATTTTTTACAAAAATTTATAAATTTTACAAAAAATGCATTTAATAAAACCAATTTAGTTTTTATTTAATCAAAATAGTTTACATTTATTTTATATTTCCAGTAATGTAGCAGTATTTCCTAATACAAATATCTGTACATACGGTAAAGACCCTGGCACAACTTTCCCCCAAAATATCTAACACACTTCATCCCAAAAGTTTTGTTTTACATCATATTTTTTTATTACTGCATAATATCAGACCTTTAAACACAACTTGCAGCTAAAAAACATGACAATAGGCCTGTCACGATATCTATTTTTTGTTGTATTATATAAACGATATTATTGCCATTTTAAGCCGCTCATTATATAATGCCAGAATGAAAGTATAATATCATCATAACGCAAGTACACTCTTCCAAAGAACGCATCATATTTTATTCAAAAGAATATTTAATTTAATTATAGCTATTTTAACAATTTAATAATTAGAAAAACACATATGCAAAACAAATAATGATAAATGTAAAAAAGAAAGCAAGGTAAAATGTAACAGAGGCTGCAATATCTGCTACCAGATCTATTTTCTGTTGTCAGGCACCCACATCAAAATATACTTTAGTCATTGATGATAAATACTATAGTGTTTTTTGTTTTTTTTTACCATAGTGACACTGACACCTCCAACAGATAGACAGGTTGTGCAATCAGCTAAAATGTTGCAGGAATAGTTTTTTACGTATATGGGCGATACATATTACATCACCAAAAATCATTGAGGTCATGTCCATGTATTGTGCGATAAGGAGATATATTGATTATTGAGACAGGCCTACATGACAATTCATCAGTACGCATGGTGGATAACTTTATGACCTATTTTGTGTCAAATAACTTCACCTACAACATGCATTTCTCAATAACATGCTTTAACATACTCATAACAAAAACATACTTTCTATATAACCTCCTGCATGTTTGTTAATCTAGATCCTCTATTACCAATACCATGACTAAAGTCGATTCAATTTAGTTGCGTCTGACATTTGTATTACCAGACAAACCAAAGCAGTAAAATAACAAATTTATTGAGCTTTTATCAAGTAGAAAACCAGATCTTTTGGCTTAGATATAAATGACTGCACATATTCAGTCACACTGCAGCAGCTCAACCTTGAACTCATTGTAATGACACCGGCTGGTAATGAGACCACAGAGCCTTGATGACGCTACACAACTAACCAGAGGGAGAGCTAATGTGTCAACCACACACGCTACACTGAGACCAGACCTAATGACCACTGTTAGACTGTGCTAAAACATGCTCAACTGATACCACACTCAATACAAGCTTCATGTATGTCTCTGAGAAGAATATGCTGTTATATTTGGTGAGGAGCGGGGGAGTGCTTGAGGAGATTTAGGGTTGAATGATGGGAAATAAAACATACAAACTTTTCTATTTGTTAAATGAATGCTTGCATTAGAAAATATAACAACAATGTACAGATGACAAAATAAAAGTATATTGCAGCTTTATTTATATATGAATGAGTCTAGTTTATCAGTGAAGTATTATATGTCATTTTTTACTGTGATTTATAGATGACTAGGCCTACATGGAATCTGTGCGCGCAGAATTCTGCACATTTCCGCAGATTTTTAGCCCGTCGTTGATTCTGTTTATTTACTTGTGTGTGTGTAAATGTATATATATTCAGTTTTTTAATTAATTTCAGTAATAATATTGACTAATATGAAAATTGGGCGCCACGGTGGCGTAGTGAGTAGCACGTTCGCCTCACAGCAAGAAGGTCGCTGGTTCGAGCCCCGGCTGGGTCAGGTGGCATTTCTGTGTGGAGTTTGCATGTTTGCATGTTCTCCCCGTGGTTGCGTGGGTTTCCTCCGGGTGCTCCGGTTTCCCCCACAAGTCCAAAGACATGTGGTATAGGTGAATTGGGTAACCTAAATTGTCCGTAGTGGGTGGGTGGGAGTGTGTGTGTGTGGATGTTTCCCAGAGATGGGTTGCGGCTGGAAGGGCATCCGCTGCGTAAAAATAGGCTGGATAAGTTGGTGGTTGATTCCTCTGTGGCGACCCCGGATTAATAAAGGGACTAAGTCGACAAGAAAATGAAATGACAATATGAAAATTTTCATATGATTTATTTACAATGCAGTTAGTAAAGTAATATTTTCTGTCTTTAAGTAGATATTTTATATGACAGACTTGCTTTGTTTACCAAATAAAGAGGATCTAATTAGATTCACATTGTAAATATTAAATAAAAGTTTTTTAAAAAGTATTACTTTTTATTTCATAATTTAATGTTCAAGTTACGATATTCCCAAAATCATTCTGCATAAATCTGCAGATTTTTTACAAAATTCTCCGCAGAAACAGCAAATAATGTCTGCAGATTCCATCTAGCCCTATAGATGACCAATAATATATAGAACAATAATGTTTTTGATAACGTTTTAAGAAACTCTATTTAAGGATCTGTAGTAGTAAGTAAACCTACTAATTTAGGTTTCAGTCATTTGTCTGCAAAATTATTTAATAATTTAAAATATAAAATATATAAAAAGCATGATCACTTATTATTTTATATTTTCTAATAGGTATATATTAAAAAAGTATTGTTCTATTTTGCACACAGATACAAAGATGTATATACACAATAAGTTTATATCTAATATATTATTATAACTTTCAATGTTTGTTATAAAAAGTCACAAAATTTTGGTTTGCCCATTTAAATTCAATGAATAACATTAATAAATCTTCAACAAAGTACACTAAAAAAACGCAGGGTTCCACACAATTCATTCATGTTGTCCCAACACACATCGTTTAGTTAACTTAACGCTTTTAACAAATTAATGTGGATTGAACAAAAAAAATTAAGTTGTCCCAACGAAATCTCAAGAATTGTGCTGTTTCAGCTCACGTTAAAGAAGTAATTCCAACAAGCAAAGCTAAATATTTTTTTGAGTGTACATTAATGTACAGATCATTTGCAGAGGCTTTGTTAATTAAAATGTAAATGATGTGTGTTGTTTTACTGCCATTTAAAAAAAATGAGAAAGCAATTACAATACTGCAAGAAAATAAGATTTGAATTTGAAAAACATGATATGACAATTGTTTCCCCTCAAGGAATAGTGAATTAGACATTATCACACAGAAGCTGGAGCTTTATTAAAGCTGTTTCCTAATAAGCTGAATGAAATTAAAGTATTCATGTTACAACGTAATAATTGATTTACTTACAGTATTGAGGCAGTAGATTAGTTTTCTCATGATTCTGTAGTATGAGACTAATTTACATTTACGTTTTTCTGACTGTGTGTTTAAATATGTTAATGTTCTAATACTATTTTCGATTTCTTTTTTTAAATGAAGTGCACCTTTTTTTTACCTTATGAGGCTTTAAATAAATATTATATTTATCAACAGTAATTTAAGCATTAAACAGAATTGCCCATCATATAATTTTAAACCCAGCTACTGACAAACGTTGCTTTTCTTTAGATGATAAAACAGCAGCACATACACTGCAGGTTTACCATCCAGCCTTCTTAGACTGTATTTACTTGTGCAGTATTTAATACTGAATGTAATGTGCCCTCTAGAGGAAGTTCCTTCAAACACTACAGCATACGCAGCAGCTCTGACTGCCTCTAAACAGAGTATTTGTGTTTTTTGTCATTTCTCCAAATCAAATATTTAACCACGGAAAACAAAATCGGAAGAAACAAACTCACGAGGCCCGAATTTGAAATCCATCCACATGAATCCATCATTATTTTGCCTTCCCTTCAACACTTGAACCAGAAAAACTATTTGCTTTCAGACTATTTTCGAAATTGACCTCATCGGTTTTGCTCGAATGACCTGCCATTAACCCCACAGTTCCAGACGGCTCTATCGCAAACGTAAAACTGTTAATCTACCCCACTTGCCTTTTCCAACCAAAAGTTTTCTTCAATTAATCTGACGTCGGGAATCAGTTAAAGCGGCATTCTTCATCTGTAAGAGGATCACTTCTTTAGGAGGATATACAGGCAGAGTCAGACGCGAACAACCGTACCATCAGAGAGAAAAGCGTCTGCCCCGTTTGGCAGGAGCGCATTCTTAATTTCTTCATGCTCCATCTGTTGAAATGATAAAGTGCAGCCATAATGGAACACAACAAGATTAGATTAATTGGGTTTGTCCATTATACTGCAGGCCCTTCCACAGATGATCGCAATTATCTCAGTTAGAGCCATTATTGTGAGATCTGTTTAGCGGCTGATGCAATTAAAATGGGCTTAATGTAAATTTAACAATACAAATAACACTTTCCCTCCATGTACGTTTGAGTGGGCGGCCTGAACAAAAGTCCAAAAGTGGAACAGATAAATAGCGCTGCAGCCCATATTTAACTTCAAACAAAGCAGAGCTCGATTTGATTAGTCTGAACTCAGTGATCAATAACTGTGTTATTGATGTGATCAGCGACCATGTTTTCATGTTCTCAGGGATGTTCGGGGATCCGATTGCAGAGTGTTAGATGACTGATCTAGTGTGTTTAAATCACTGGCGGGCCTCAGAGTGTGCGTGTGCTGTTAGCGTGTGTTGATATACAGACGCGTCAAAGCCAAAAACGTGGCCGAGAGGGAGCGGCAAAATGCCAAATGGAGGAGAACTGGGTAACAAACTGGTGAATTTTCTTTCATGTCTTTTTCCCTCGTCCTTGTCGATCTGATAGGGCTGCTATTGGCGGTTTCCTGCTGCTGTATCAGGTCTCTTCTATGGGAGGAAGTTAAACTGACAGAAGGAGGTCCCTGTGTATCACCCCAATGCTCTGACCGCTACTTAAACGACCGACCGGCCGACTGAATGCTTTTGGTCTCAGCATGTCTATAACTTTTGATTTATACAAAACTGTAAAAATATAACAGTGTAATAGCTATTTATTTTAGATGTTTTTTCTTCAGTGGAAAGCCTTAGTACTGGCAATACCCTCGTAACATGCATTTTTCATTTTATAATTTAGGGATCTTAAGCGACATCTGTTTTTTGTGACTTTGTTTGCATTTGCTGCACAAAGTCCTGAGTTATTGTGGCTAAACAAAGCAATTACCATAACCAATCAGACAACACAGCCGGTGTTTCGAATTAGCATCCTATATCATATTTCTGAACCTATGAAAAAACACGCACCTTTGCTTACACAAAAGAAAGGAAATAAACGTCATTAGTGATTACTTCACCATATCAGTGCTTCTTGTATTTTGTCACTATCATTTCATTTCATTAAACATGACATTTATCATATCAGGATTTCCAATAAAGCAAAACAAGGATGTGAATTCACTTTGTGAACAAGATGTGAGCTACAGTACAGAGATAGGCAGCAAAAAAATAACAGCATGCAATAAGTTTGAGCTGCCAAACTGTTTACTTATCGAACTCAAAGACTGAGAATATACATTCTGAAATGTATTTTTAATGTGGACAAACCCATATACAAATACAGTAAAAACAACCAAAAATAATTTATTTTTTACAATATATAAAATTAATTTAAGTGTGAAACCCAACCACTGGGTTTAAAATTTATTTAAAACCCAACCCTATAGTTGGTTTGTCTATAATTTTATATATTTTAGAGCTAATATAAGAACTCGCAAGAACTGTGGATCATAAACAGCAGTAGTCGATTTTTTAAGATGGATTAAATCCTTCCATATATACTGTCTATTCATATTCTCTGGATTTACAGGTAACCCTATCTACTAAACTGTAACACTCATTTCAACACATGAAGTTGCACAATTGCTAAGCATGTATTTCCTATGTAAGGAATTTACTAAAAAGGTAACACCGAGCCTTTGGACGGTTGAGGTTCACTGAGAAATGTTAATAAGCTGCTTTGCCTATCCAAATATTCTGTTAGTTTGGGTTCTGAGATGTGGTGTAAGGGTTGAGAGCCAAAGCAAATATGTTCATAGGTAGGGGAAAAACGTGCAGGGGCCATACAGAAAAATAATGAGCAGCAAAACTTGGACTAAACACAATATTCTATATATTTTTTACAGTCTCTGAATACAATTATGCAAACTGCTAAGAAAATTCTCATGCACAAGACATCCAATTTTAGTTTCTGCATCATATTTGTAGCATATATTTAAATAAATAAATAAATAATGTGACCAACGCTTACAAAAGAAATGAACAAGTGATCATGTTGCTGTAAATTTCAATACTTTTTAAAAATCACTGACAACATTTAGGTTGACAAAACATAGTTGTGTGTAAGATTTTATAAATCATTTATTTTTTTTAATATGCCATCAAACGACTCTTGATCTAAATATGCACAATGATATTTTTGTATATGACCTATTCTTACATTGAATGACTTTTTACTGAGTGTCTTTTTTAAGTGCAGTTACTAATTTGTGATTCATATATTTATGAGTAATTGTTTTTTATGCTAAAAACAATAAACTAATAATAAAAACAGTTTTTGTCTTCACCTATTGGTATAAAAAAATCTAGTGCTTCAGTTGAAAGTTAAACATAGCTGAACATCTGTACACAGTTTAATACAATAAATTAAAAATAATAATAAAATAAAACCATGAGAACTAACTTGAGAGATGCTCTCTACTACAGGAAGTCAGCAGTGAACTGTGTTTGACCCTCACCGTCACCTTTGTTCCTGTTTACCACAATAAAGTGATGAAAAAGTCAGACAGGCGTTGACTGCCTATGTTCATAGGGCCAGCCCTTAGCAAACAGTGTCTTGCTTTGTCATGATGGCAGTAGAAGCCATGCCATGATGACACAATTATATTTAATACAACAGCTAAATGATATTTGTCCCTTGTCTGATATGATTTCTAAGAATTTTTGTATTCTTTGCCTAAAAAAACGTTTACCTATAAGGACATGCCATGAACAAAATACTAGAAATTCTGGGTGTACAATACGCTGTTTTCAACTAAATGCATATTTTTTTAATACATTTTGCCATTTATTAATTAATTTGTTTTCTTTTTGGCTTAGTCCCTTTATTAATCAGGGGTTGTCACAGTGGAATGAACCACTAACTTATCCAGCATATGTTTTATGCAGAGGATGCCCCTCCAGCTGCAACCTAGTACTGGGAAATGCCCATGCACACTCAATTACACACATACACTACAGACAATTTAGCTTACCCAATGCACCTATAGCGCATGTCTTTGGACTGTGGGGAAAGTGAAGAACCCGGAAGAAACTGTTTCTTCTCACAATTCAAAAAACTTGTGAAACTTACATTATCATTCTTTAAGGACAGATTTTGTGTATGGACAGAAGAAAACAGTTATTTATTAATCTGGTAAAAGATGAAAGAAATATGAGGTTCTAAACAACAAAGAATTTCCGCTGCATACAGTACCTAACAAACATCCATAGCTATGGTTTTTGGAGTGACTAATCAAGAAGGAATAACAACACTTTATTTTGCTATAGTTTTAATCAAAATTTACAGAATATTGCACGTCTTTGAGTTGTAGTAACCCCTGTGAAAGAAGGGGATTAGGCCAAAGGAAGCTGAGTAAATTTGCAATAATCTGTAATGGAAATTGGACTAAAGGTAAACTGCAACTGTATCCAAAATCCCCCCTATACTTGAGGGAGCAATCGGTTCTAGTGGTGCTCGAACCCATAGTGGATGTTCTGAAATGCACTCAATCAATCCTAAAATGCAACCCAATAATGACTGCACAACCCATGAACACTCAACAGAAAATACCTTGGAAATAGTTTGTGCACCGAATTAATTTACACATCCAATTCCAACCAATATTCACTGATTGAGTCTACAGCAGAATCCTATCAGTGTAAGTTTCAAAATAAAATACATTTTAATTAAACTAAAGACAGTAGACATGATTGAAATCAAAATACTTTGTTTTATTAGTGCTAGACAGCTCACTAAGTGGTAAATATCTATTACAGTCAGACCTAGAAGCTGAAAATCAAATCTCATTCATTCATTAATTTTATCTTCTGCTTAATCCCTTTATTAATCTGGGGTCGCCACAGCATAAGGAACCGACAATTTATCCAGCATATGTTGCACGCAGCAGATGCCCGTCCAGCTGCAACCCATTACTAGGAAACTCATACACTCTCAATTCACACACATACACTATGGACAATTTAGCTTACTCAATTCACCTGTACCGCATGACTAGTGGGGGAAACCAGAGCACCAGGAGGAAACCCACGCAATCGCAGGGAGAACATGCAAACTCCACACAGAAATGCCAACTGACTCAGCCGAGGCAACAGCGCTACCCACTGTGCCACTGTATCGCCTAAAATCGAATATGTCTGAGGAATTTATCAACCATATACTGTGATTGTCATTAAACTAAGTACATCAATGGGGTGTAAATGAACCCTCAGTAATATTCTCAAATAAATTAATATGAATATGTTTATACAACACAGGAAAAAACAAAGTAGCAATGTAAATATGATCCAAGAATCATAAACCATACTCGTGAATTCGGCCAATGTGTTACCGAGCACATCATGATCACCTCTCACAGTCCAAAATAAAAAATAAATAAATAAAATAAATCTAAGCACGTACCATCATGTTTAGTCATTAGACTAGTTCTTATTCCAGCAAATTTTATGGTGAGCTGTTCATAGACTACTGACTCATGGGATAGACACAGTACTCAGCTTGATAGAGATGAAATGAATCCAGTCATAAAACCCAACGCCAGCACACGCTGTGGAACAAACTTGATTGTGACGCTTCTGGATGCATGAGGAGAATTTCAAAAAGACCCTTTCATGTGTTGCACATTTTTCAAAGTGGGATAACTGAATGTAAAAGTAAAGGTACAAATATGCCTTCAAGACATAGGTCAGTAGGTGTAGTCACAGAGCGAGGTATTATGGGAAGTAAACTGTATTGATCCAGTTTACGTTTACATTGGCTTCACACCTAGTGGCCCAAGCCAAAACTTCCTTTAGCATTTGGAGAGACAACCTGGTAAAATATACTCATATACAGTTGAAGTCAGAATTATTGGCCCTCCTGAATTATTAGCCCCCCTGTATATTTATTTCCCTAATTTTTTCAACACATTTAATAGTTTTAATAACTCGTTTCCAATAACTGATTTATTTTATCTTTGCCATGATGGCAGTAATATTTTACTAGATATTTTTTCAAGATACGAGTATTCAGCTTAAAGTGCAATTTTAAAGGCTTAACTGGGTTAATTAGGTTAACTTGGTAGGTTAGGGTAATTAGGCAAGTCATACATAACAATGGTTTGTACTGTAAACTGTAGGGATGGATTTTATTCAGACTGAAATGTGTTATACTATAAAAAATGTGCTATATGTAATAAAACAACAAAAACTCTGGAATCTGAAGAAAAAGACACAGGGTAGACTTTGAATACAGTCTTGCTCTCTTTCCTAAACTTTCTTACCCCTCTGGTCTAGACCATATCTAGACCAGCCTGTTATGAGCTCTTAAGCTCAACTCTATGTATAGCTTGGAATTCCTTTTATACTCTTAGATTTGGAAGGAGGATGGAGCGCTTCTCTCACTCAAAGCTTGGATGGAGTGCGTGGAGGAGCAAGAGGTCTGCAAGGCTGAGGTCGGCGGATTTACTCCCACTGTAACCCTCAGATCTGCCCGAGTACCAAACGTAGAGTGGGGGACAACTGAGGTGCGTGGCTCTTTTGCAAGAGCGAGCCGCAATCTTAACTGTGCAACAGATTTGCCACTGCAGTGAAGGCATGCACTGCCCGCGAGCACCGCATCAACATGCTGGACCCCAGACATCATCCGGGGACAGGATACCACCGCATCCAAAAACGCACAGTTGGAGCGACGTCTTGAAAAAGACCCAAAGAACGCCAGGCAAGGGAGAAACCCAGCTCGACCGTCTGTCGCCGCGTATCACCCACTCTAAACCGGGAGAAGCAGCCCGCTTTCTCGTTCTCTTTCTCTGTAATAACAGTCTGAGAAAACCCTCATCGACGCTCTCAGAAGCTTCATAAAAGGATCTGAAGCAAAAAAGATACCTTAGCTTGGCACATGTGGCACTTATATTCCAAGATTATTTGTAAGTAGCGCCAGCTGTGCATGATGACGCTGCCAACTCATTGGCATTTCATTGGCCCATTTATATACTCTTTCAGATGATTGGATTCTGAAGAAATTACCATTGTGGAAGTTTCCACATAGCATTGAAGTTGCCCTCCCGAAGGGGAACAGTAGTTCCACAGCCACTGCCTTACTCAATCCATATGTTGGCTTAAACACAGGAAATACCCACCGACGAGTGTAATCAAGCTAGAGCCTATCCATCGAGGACAGCCTAGTGGAACTAATTGAACACCATTAAGACTGTTGCACCCAAACACACAGCACATGCAAAAATCTGATTTTATGCAATTAACAAAATCATCGCCATACAGTAAGTCACAAAAACCATCAAGAGCTGTATTGCATTGAGATCTAATCATGATTTCAAGAAAAAATGAATAAATGTAATTTGTGTCCTATCAGCCTTTCCATAAACAAGATCTCCCAAAACAGTGATCAATCCATTGAGACAGAAATTGGCAAACCAAAAGTACAAATCACCCTCATTACAGAGAGTGCGTCGTCCATGGAGTTAAACAGATTACAACACACTTATGACGTAACTTGATTTTTCAAAATTTAGCATCAATCTCTGTGATGAAAATTGCTAAGATTGACAACTTCATTATTGGGCTTTATAGGTCTTGAAAAATAGACACTGAGAAAGATTTCTCCACTTAAAAGCAGTTCTGAATCACAGGCTCTTTTGATTGTATTTGTTAGGTCTTTATGCATAGAATATATTGTGAAAAGGGGAAAAACAATAAAGCGTTGTATGAATGCTGTAATGTTTCAATAATTTTTCGTTAAAAACACATGAAGATAGGGCGCCACGGTGGCGTAGTGAGTAGCACGTTCGACTCACAGCAAGAAGGTCGCTGGTTTGAGCCCCGGGTGGGGCAGTTGGCATTTCTGTGTGGAGTTTGCATGTTCTCCACGTGGTTGCGTGGGTTTCCTCCGGGTGCTCCGGTTTCCCCCACAAGTCCAAAGACATGTGGTATAGGTGAATTGGGTAGGCTAAATTGTCCATAGTGTACCAGTACTGGGAAACACCCATACACTCACTCATTCACACACACTCATATAATACGGCCAATTTAGTTCATCCAATACATCTATAGCACATGTCGAACCAGCAACCTTCTTGCTGTAAGACTAACCATTAAGCCACCATGCCGCCAAAAAATAAATAAATAAAGTCATTCAGGAATATTTTCTTACAATAAATATTAGCATCTTTTAATGAATTAATCATAAAATCTGTATCTGCACTACAGTAAATGTCAATTACAGCCACACAACAGATGATTTGCATTATAAATAGTACCATTTTTATTTCATAGCATTATATTATAACTAGTGCATATATTATAATATAATTATTTCGAAGTTGACAGACAGTGCAAGTATTAAAATCTATTATACATCCCCCCTCCTTGGATCATAACCTCTTGTAATCACTGAGCAGCCCGCAATCTTTCATCCTTCGACATGTCTGACATTTGCGGGAGTGAGTTTGTTTGGTTGTGGTGGATGGAGTGTGACTGGATGGACCGTTGCCAGTTGAAGAAGGCGCAGCATAGATTCTGACAGCTCCATGAGGCCGTCAACTTCCACATATGCCATTGATTTAGCCGACGCTCCAATAAAGAGCCGGACGGCCAGGCTAACACGCTCTCTTCTCACACACACTTCCACTCCAGAGAGTGAATCCGAGAAGAAGGCTAGGTTCAGAAATCCTTGATTTGTAACCTTCCTGAAAACCCCTGACAAGCCCTCCCACACCCCAGCCGTCCCTCATCTCTCTCCCCTTCCTCCCACTCCCAGACTCCCACACAACTCCCAGCTCAGCTCAACACTCAATACAAAGCTCTGTTGGTCTTCTGTGACAGCATATGGTTATCCACTCAAGCTGTCTCCAGACACTTGTGCATCATAGACTGCTTATGAAGCTCAATTGGACCAGTGGCATTTACTGTGCTGGAAATTCAGGTGCTGCTTTTCACCATTTTAAAGACCCATGACCAGGCACAGATGGGATATGTAGACTTGTTTGTATTTCCTGCTTGGATTATTGACAAAAATATGCTAATTGGATTTCAGTATGGTAAAACTTGTTCAATTATTTTATGAACGACCACACAAGATGTACAGAATGCGAATGACGAATGTCCAATTTCAATTCCAATTTCCAGCTTTAAAAATAAAAAAAATGTACAATGAATTTTTCAATGTTCAAGATACCCTCGAGCCTGGGGTACTTTTTTGAGATTGTAACAGATTTGTGTGTGTTGAGCATTAGTTAAGACAACGTTAGAATAATTTTTAGGGTGGAATCAAATTTGATGACGTAGCGCCAATCTGCCTGTCCAGTAATGACGTGTTGGTTTCTCATTATTATTCATGGCTGAGTTTTCTTATCCCATGAGAAGACCCTGCTTCTTAATTGTTCATGAGAGCACGTGCTTTCTGAAGGCAAGGCAGACCTGTCAAGCTGTGAAACCGCGTCTGCGCACGGCACGCAGTATTTAGCCGTTCATGAAGAATCGTATGTGTTTTTTCCATGATCCACAGGGTTTGTTACATGTTTTTCCCAGCGATGCTATCAGGGCCGATACAGCGAAGCTGTTGGCTTGCAGCAAGCATTTTTGTTGGGAGAGCTGCACAAGAATTCATTCATACACATCGTCTATATCTGTGCCGCTGTGTTCATCTAACAGTTGGAATACATACTGTAGGGCAAGAGACGTGGTTTGTGTCTCATTTTCCCCTCTTTTTCCCCTGCTCTGCAAGCCACGCCCACTCCCCCCTCTGCTCGCAGCACTCCACGCCGATCATGAAGCATTTTTTGGAAAAACATTCTGAGATAGACCTGAAGAGGGGGGTTCATGACCCTTTATTAAAATGAAAATACGCCAAAACACGCAATAGATTAAAAGGGTGCACTGAATTAACCTTTTTTTAATATTTATAAGCAAATTTCACATTTATAAGTTTTTTTTTTTTTAAGTCTGTTCACTTACAAAGTATCCAAATAGTAATGCTTGCTTTAATTAAAATATATATATATTTATACTTTTTTATAAACAGCTATTCATAATTGAAAAAAAAGTACTTTATCTTTAAGGAAACATTTTTAAATACACAATTAAAATCTTACAATTAGATGATATCAGCCTGTTTGGCTTGTTTTTTGAAATCCTCTTACTATTTCTCACTAATCTATGCTCTTAATCATAAATTTCATTTCTAACACAATAGTGGCTAAAACAATGTTGGGCAGCTCAGCTGTTTTCAAAATAACATTTCAATTCATTCATTTTCTTTTCGGCTTAGTTCCTTTATTATTCTGGGGTCGCCACAGCGGAATGAACCGCCAATTTATCCAGCATATGTTCTATGCAGCGGATGCCCTTCCAGCCGCAACCCATCTCTGGGAAACATCCATACACACTCATTTACACTCATACACTACGGACAATTTAGCCAACCCAATTCACCTATACCACATGTCTTTGGACTTGTGGGGGACACCGGAGCACCCGGAGAGAACATGGAGAGCATGCAAACTCCACACAGAAATGCCAACTGACCCTGCAACCTTCTTGCTGAGAGGCAATTGTTTTACCCACTATACCTCCGTGGCGCCCAATTTCAATTCAAAGAATATATAATTATAACAAATATTATAATAAATAAACTAATATAAAAACAATAAATTACACTTAAACATCAAATTTCTACTAAAGAAATAAGAGATCTATACTGTATGCTACAGCCTGAAGGTGAGTAAACGAGCAGAATTTGTCTTTCTTTTTTGAGTGAACTATGCAATAAATACCTCATTTCCACTGAGCATTCAGTTCATTCATTCATTCATTTTCTTTTCGGCTCAGTCCCTTTATTAATCTGAGGTCGCCACAGCGGAATGAACAGTCAACTTATCCAGCATTTGTTTTACGCAGCGGATGCCCTTCCAGCTGCAACCCATCTCTGGGAAACATCCATACTCGTTCACTACCGACCCAATTTACCTATACCACATGTCTTTCGACTTGTGGGGGAAACCGGAGCACCCAGAGGAAACCCACGCAACCACGGGGAGAACATGCAAACTCCACACAGAAATGCTAACTGACCCAGCCGGGGCTCGAACCAGCGACCTTCTTGCTGTGAGGCAAACGTGCTACCAACTATGCCACCGTGGCGTATTTAGTTCAGTTTAGTACATTATGGTACGGTTTAGTGTGCCCTTGCGTTTCAGAACCGTTACTTGGTAGGCGTGGAATATGACAGAAAGATGCAATCAATGTCATTCTCAGTCAAAAAAGAAAGTTTTCTTTCTTTTGCTTAATTAAGTTAATTATTTCAAAGTGTGGTAAGAGCACAAAAATAGATAGAGGAAGCAGCACCCTTGAGCTTTCCACACATTTAGACACAGTGAGAACAGCTTCATAAACAACATTAGAGGACATACAGCAGATTGTGTTCTAGTTTCTTGGCTTTTTTCACATTTATAAGTTTTGTTTCATCAAGGCTAAATGCTGCATGCCATCATTGTATTAAAGTAGCATGTCTCGGCTGTGTATTTTAAAATGCTGTTTTCTCTGTGCTCGTTTTGCTGGCTTGTTGGCAATTCTCTGTAAAGCAATAGCATTTAACATTGTGTCTAGCTCACCTTTGACAGTGAAAATGGCCATAAATGCATACCATTCTGTACTGAATCGAACCGGTCAGTGGAAACGGGCCATTTAATGCAAACACAACTAAATACATACTGTCCCTTTAAGAGCATGGCAGCAGTTCAGTACATATTTCACAGAGGTGTTCCCACTGAAAATAGTTTGGATCAGATCTTTAGACGCACTAAATGGAAACAGTGAAATCTTAACACACACAATACCGTGTTAGAGAACATTCAGAGTAACTGTTAAAATCATTTTAAAATTGGGTCCAAATGGAGTCTGTATGTGAACTTCGCATCCTGTTTAGCATGCATGCAAAGACCGTATGCAAGTGTGAGAGAGAAATGGGGTGGTAGTGTTGGATGGAGTGATCTGAATAGAGTGATAGCATCCTTAACAGAGCCCCTGGGACTAATACGGAAGGAAAGAGGAAGGAGAAAGAGAATGAGAGGGAAACTGTTCTGTCCTCTCTAGTGAATGTATTAGACGCTGTTCTTTTACTCCTGATGAGTGCCCATCACGACTATCTGTCTGCGGTGTTAACAGATAATGCCTCTCTACTTCTCTCTCTATCCCTCTGATTGATTCCCTAGATCAATACTTCTCACAGTGTGCCCTTAAAGCTCCCCTTCAGCATGAGGCAGACCGACATTCGGTGCAGAAGTCAACAAAGGGTGTTTCGGAGAGAGGAACCTAAAATCTTTAGCCCAGAGTTGAGGCCATGTGGAAAGGTGAGGACAGTTTAATGGTTCCTCTTCAACAAGATCCCCCCTCAGGATTCTATACTGCCCCACAAGAGCAATAGGGCTAATAGTCATTTAAAGAAGACGGAGAGAGAAAGAGATGTTAACATTAAATGGTCATCCATAGCACATGATTAAGGCTCAGAGTTAATTATTCGTAATAAGTTATGTGCTAAGTTCAAATTTTCAAGTGCATTGTTTTTTATATTTTTAAAGAGGCAGCCCATAACATTTCATTACCGTTAGTAAGGATTTTGTTTTGTTGTCCATTGTATTAGAACAATCAAAGTTGGTCCGTAAACCACTGAAAGCAAGTTCACTATATGTAACCGTTTACTAAAAAACATAAATTTCTACTGCATTGAAATTCAGCAAATAATCACAGCAGATCAAGACAAGTTACCATTGTTACCAGTTACCAGAATTTTAAATAATATTCATACATCTCCACCAAGCCTTTTATATTGTGTTTAATAGACATCTAATGGCCCGTATCCACTGAATGGTACGGTACGGTACGGTTCAGTTCGGTTCGTTACGATTTTAAGGCCGTTTCCACTGTCAAAGGCCGTACTCACACTATGCTATCCGAACCGTGCTCAGGCCTGTTTCCCGGATCGTTTGAGAACTGTGAGCGCTCTGAATCGGGCTCAGGCACGGTTCATTTGGCCGGCCCTGGCCCGGTTGGAAGAGGTGTGCTTGAGCCCGGTTCACCTGGGCTCAGGCGCGGTACGCTATAGTGTGAGTGCCAAGCGCGCCTGAGCCCAAAACTGAGGACGCAACGTCACTTGCTGCGACGCATGAGCAGCACGATTTCGTGAAAATTTCCGAGCCACAAAGGTGATAGACCTGTTCAACATTATGCTGTGACTGGGTTGTGCACCACTGCTGAGCAAACGACTCAAAAAAAAAATCACCAACAAACCAAACAAAGCTGTGGACTCCATTGTGCTCAGCATGCTCAGCGTAGCTCTTCCTGTTTATCTTGAGTACGTCGCACTATAATGACGTAAGCGGGCTTGGGTACAGATGCTTAAAACGCAGTGTGAGTGTGGGCCATCGGGGGAGAGAGAGGAGGGGGCACACGGGCACGGTTTGGATAGCATAGTGTGAGTACGCCCTAAAAGCGTACCGTACCGTACCGTACCACTTTTTGGTCACCCTTTGCAAAGGGTACCAAGGGTGACCAAAAGGCAGAGCTATACGTGCAGCTGAACACTATTGGTTTACAGAGATACGTCATTTGCTCACGAAAGAAGCCAGAATGAAAACAAAGGACCCGCCATGTTTAATACACAGCCGAGAGACAATACATAGAAATAATAAAAACATATAATAATGAGCCATGGTCGACCCAAGTTGAAACAAACATTGTTGTCGTCTTGATGAAAAGCCACAAAGCCAAGAGAAGAGCAGATTCTCCCCTGTGCCTTGTAGTTTTTATGAGCCCGTCTAAAGTGTGAGCGGTTTCACTTTCTCACTTGCGCGTCAATATTTGAAATAACAAACTTCTTGAGCTGATGATAATAATGTGCGCTTAACTGACGTCCTTTTGAAACCGGATCCTTTCAGAAACAGACAAACTTTTTGTTTCAGCAAACATGAAGAAAATGCTATGTTTAACTATTATCATCACCTTCTGGACTATTATGAACTCGGAATGACTAAATTTCTTTCTAACAAGAGGCTACATGTGCTGGTGAAGATTAAAGACACAAATGAGAGGTTTGCACTGACTGTGGGCTATATTTTGTGTTGTTTTTGAACCTAAATAAGGACTAAATGTCTGCTGTGTGAAGTTTTTCTGTAATTGGTAACATATCGGACTGTAAGGGGCTGTATGTGTTCATATGTGCTGCATTTATTTATTTATTTTATATAATCGCAGACAGTAGGCTATTTCGCATCATTGATCTGCTGTTATAATCAGATCATGTTCATAGAAAGGTTAGTAATGAACATTTATATACCAGTGTTTATGTGTATAATAAAGCATCTGTTTTGTGAGAAGTGCTTCTCGTATGATTTGTGAACGACCCGTAAAGCTTTACTGTTAACATTTTCTTGAGCGAAAATGACGTTGACTGAAAATTTCTGTCTTACACCACGCCCACCAAAAGAGTACCCTTTTGCAGTGGAAATGCAAGCCTGATAAAGGTGACTCGTACTGACCCGTACCGTACTGTACTGTACCACTCAGTGGAAACGAGTCATAACAGACGTCTGATCATAGGTGTGTACACTTTGGCTGTCAGTGGAAAATCTAATAGACATCTTATAATAGTTTACAAAAAACAAACAATAGTCCAACAACCAAAATTAGTTTAATTATCAAACAATCAGATTAGACAGACTCACATAGGAAGCCATTTGATGACTAGAGTTTTTGATTGGTAGACTATTGTTGTTTGTCTTTTAGATTTTCACTGCACTCTAAAATACACAGTGTTAAAAACTACCCAAATTGGGTTGTTTTTAACCCTATTGCTGGGTAAATATAGGACAGAACACATCAGGGGTTGAATTAACCCAAGTAATTGGGTTATTATTTCTAACCCCAAAAATGGGTTGTATTTTCTACCCAATAATGGGTTATTTTAACTTAAATAACAGGTTAGTTTGACTTAATTAATAGGTTATATTTTCAAGGATAATTTTTAGCTTTCTTTTAAAATCATCAGGTGAATATTGTATTAGCTTTATTTATTTGTTGTTCCATTACATGTGTTCAGCACATTACACTCTGTAAACACACTTTACCTCAGAGATCAAACACAACTACATACAAATTATGAACTGCATTCCAAACAATTCGTTTCATATTTATGGGTTGCCCGTAAACATTTATAATAATAAAATATACATATATATATATATGTGGCATCACAGTCAGCCCCTGCTGGGAGTTGATTTGACCCAAGGAGCTGGGTTGATGTGCCTGTGTGGTGCTAGGGTTTCATTGATTCAAGTTTTAGGAATGATCACCCAGAAAATAACCCAAGTTTGGGTTACATAGCACAACCCAAAAATTACCCAAGACTCTGAAAATAACCCCCAAAAATTACCCAAATGCCTCAACCCAACATTTGGGTAGAAAAAATAACCCTGGATTTTTTAGTGTGTGACAGCCCAAATTTAGCCTTGTTTTAGCCAAGACATTTATTTAATGTCTAATAAACAAACAAAAAAATGTTTGCTGGACTATCTCCCATGTAAGGTTATCCTTTTTTAGCAATTGCATTATTTATGCTTTTACAAACAGAGTTACTAGTAGTAAGAAGTAAGCTGTGTACTTTAAGTAAGCAGTAGTTAAGTAGTTAATTGTAATCCGTAGTTTAGGTTCATATAGGTGGCAAAATTTGGAATTGCATATTGAAGTAAAGTAGTACATGCTATCTTCTTACATAAACACAGGGTGGGGAAAGAATTACGCAATAAAACCTGGTGTTAAAGGGGAAATGAAGCACTCAGTCAAGTTTATATTATTTTGTATATTGGATTCCACTAATATGAAAATATATTTTAAAAACTCGATTAAATGTAACCATTTAGAAGAAAACAGCATGTTTAACTCTAGATTTTAGACCTAGGGCGCCGCCATCTTGGAATGTCGTTGTGTCTGACATCACGGGGTTGGTTCCGTTCTCTCAGCCGTACAGATACAGTGGAAGGAGACTGTAAAGCCTAATTTAACCCAATGCGTGAAGTTGTGGACCTGGAGCTGCTGCAAATACAAGCATCACATGTGTGTCTAATATAAAAGCACATATATTTATGATATTTTTATTTTTCCCCCTTTTAATTACCTATCATTTGATGCGCTTTGATCCACTCTCTGTACTACGCCTGACAGTCTCTCTGGGTTTCAACCATGATTGTAACGGACTGAACACGGAGAACAGCCTCATTTAACCCAATGCATGAAGTTGTGGGCGTATCGCAGAGCTGGTGCAAATACAAGTATTTAAGTGTCTTAAGTTGTGTATTTTTCTTTTGCTAATACCTTGGGTTTGATGCGCTTTGGTCCACTCTCTGTCACGCTGGTGCAGTGCTGTCTGATAAGGGGATTTACATTCAGACTAATGATTAAAATCACACATGACTTCACACTTTACTAAGTCACGTCTGTGTAGATAATGTCAAGATTTCTTTTTCAACTCGATCTCTCAACATGTATGAAGGATAAAAACCTGCGAAAGCCTTTAAAGTCTGTATTTCTAATACTGCCTTTTTTGGCTGATGCCTGTACTAATGGCATAGGGAATATGAAATCCTATTTATTATCATCATTACTTTGATTTTTGTGGAGCAGTTTGTGTTGAATACAGTGTACAAACAAAGAAAAAAACCCAGAGACTTAATGTTGAAAATGAAAAGAACACTAAAATGTAGTTACATTTACAGTAACAGTAAGGCTGCTTTTTTACTGTGTAGCATGGTAAGGTTCAGTATGGCTCTGCTCACGTTGGTTCAGTTTTGCTCAGTTTGGTTTTAACCTCTACTGCTATGACTTCCTGAAAAACTTTTTTCATTTAGAATAATCTTATCCTCTCCCGGGCTACCAATAAGTGGAATGTCTGGACCTCTTCTAAACTTACCACAATGCTGCAATTTCAGGTGTCTTTTTTTCTTGTGGTATAATACATATGTTTTAGTCTTGCGGACCAACAATACAGCAGTCGCTGCTGCTGATTATTTAACTATAATGGGCTAAGTGCCTCATGTTACAAATCCAATGATCCTGGTAAGACGACTCCATTGGACCAATCCTTTATTAGAAGTATATGTCATGTATATGTCATGTTTGGAACCTCATTCAAGGTGATACTAAAAAAAGGTACCAAGTACACAGTGGAAAAGTCCCCAAAAATGTGAGGCCTAACCCTACCAGTGTCGTACAGCAATGGAAAATTAGTTACAATAAGTGGTTTTACCATGGTACCAAGTGATTTAACTATGTAGCTTAACTACTGTACACTCTATATCCAAAATGCATAATTTGTTACTCTCAGTATTGAAAGACCGTAAAATCCTTGTGTAGTCATTCACCTAAGCAGTAATATCTAGTGCAGTCTCAAAGAGGGAACCCAATGCCTCTATGAGTGATGAGCCCCTTAACAGCCATTTCTTCGAAAGCGCACACTACTGAGCATGAAAGAGGAGGGATCATGAAGACAAAAATGTTTTTAAACTGCAATTTACGAATCAGCAAGCGTGCCTCCCCAGTCACACATCACAATAATGGATGATGTGAAGGTCTCCCTTAAGATCTGAGTTTGCCGCTGTGGCCTTGTAGGAGGCTGAACGTACAGAGGTTGGATCAGCAATGGTTACAAATAGTGCTTCAACATCCCGTAGACATCAAAGCAGAAATGGGGAAGGTTACTCACCCTCACGAGGGGGTTAGTGATATATGACCAATAAAGAAAAGGACAGAAATTATATGAGGCTCTCTGGGGACTGAGTATTTGTGCTCCTTGTCAAATAATAAAATCTCGATGTATAAATTATGGTACTGATTTGTGCTATACAGTGCATTTGTGCATACTGACGTACTATGGAACACTGCCCTGTGCACAGAAAAAAAAAGAAAAAAAAGAACTGAAATTCATATTATGCATATTCATATTATTTATATTGCACTGCCAATTAACAGACTGGGGTGAGCAGAGTTTTTTTATAATACTTCTATTTAGACATTAAATCATGTCTTTCAACAACAGTAAATATCCATTTTCCTTCAGCTTCGTCCCTTATTTATCAGGGGTCGCCACAGAGACCACTAACTATTCCGGCATATGTTTTACACAGCAGATGCTCTTCCAGCTGCAACTCAGTACTGGGAAACACCCATACACTCTCACACTAATACACTACGGCAGTGGTTCTCAAACTGTGCAGTGCTGTAGCTGCTTAATTAGGTCTACTACACTACTGTATTTCAATACTGGTCATTATGGTGGTACTTGAGGAACAATTTTTTTCTGAGGTGGTACTTCGTGAAAAAGTTTGAGAACCACTGCACTGCCGCCATTTTTTTTTTTTTTTTGGCCCAATTCACCTGTACCACAGGTCATTGGACTTATGGGGAAAACCGGAGCAGCTGGAAAAAACCCAAGCCAACATGGGGAGAACATGCAAACTTCACACAGAAATACCAACTGGCACAACCAGCGACAGTGTTATCCACTGAGCCACTGTGCCACCCCACAGTAAATATTGTTACAAAACATTTACATTTCAAATGTGAATTAAATTAATAAAAAAATATATTAATGTCTTAAATCAAAACAACACATCAAAATATTATAAATTTGCTGTATGTTTGTTAAAAAAGCTGCCTTGGTTTAAAAAAAAGAGATTAAAAAAGAGATTTTAAACACAAAAATATATTTTTTTTAAATCTTGACGAATATTGTTTTTTCAGGGCGTGTTGTATTACACAAATGAAAGGTTATTTTTTATATTATGTTTGTTGAAAAATTATACTGAGTTATTGAATAATCTGTTTAAAAATTAACTACTTAATAAATTCAGAGGGGAAAATGTCTCCAAAATTAAATTGCCTCGTAATATCAATCTTAATTTCTCCAAGAAATATAATTATATTATATATAAGAACATTAAGTGTTAACTTATAACAGTCAGTACAATTTCTAATTTTCTGATTGCCCACCACTTTTAAAAGGTACATACAAAAACCTCTCAAGTTTTTAGTGTCCAATTCAATTTCCCGATTCCAGAGTTTATGCAGTGCTAGCAAACTCAAGTATGTAAGAACGTACAGACCCCTACAAAAGTCAGGATTAAGGCTTATGATTCTGGGATTTATTCTTCCAAGCTGAAGGTATGTCACCAGGAAACCTGGAGTTTTCCCACCAGATTTAATAACATTGATTTATGCCAATGACAGCAAAGCTACTTTTAATTCCACATCAGTTGGAAAAAAGTGCCCTCCGTCTTCTCCGACCAGCGGCCCATTATGCTGTTGTAATACAGATAATGAATACACAGATAAAGCACAAACTCTCCCAAGACAATGGCCTTCCTATTGCAAGTGTGGATAATTTTCCTGAGAAAGGCAGGGCGTGTTTTGGCAAATTGCACCAGATTCATCTATTAGGCATCCCCTTTCATTATCGAGTTTCCGCCGTCCATCTCTAGGGCGGGCTTATCGTGCGGCTGCCTCTCAATAGCCTGAGCCATTGCTAAGATTTCAGGTGCTGGGGGACTGGGCTTGGGGAAACAGGTGTTCCCTCTGTTTGTGGGCCGCAGAGGTCCCGGGATGGAAGCATGGGAAAGGGCAGTCACCGCTGTAGTTCTACATCAATAGGCAGCTAACAGTGAGCCATTGATTTCATGAATTCAGCTAAATTGGCATACTTAAGTACAGGCTATAAGTAGTGGTAAGAAAGGGAAAAAGAGAAGTCCTCCATCGGTAGGTTTAGGAAGTGAGTGCTTGCGTGTGTGTGTGTGTGTGTGTGTGTGTGTGTGTGTGTGTTAATGACATACCAGCGCTGGAAGTATGCATTGTAAGACTGATCTCCCTCCATATCCACATGATTTTTTGAGTATTAGTAAAAAAGAATTTTGAGTATAACCGCATTTATTTAAATATGATTGAACATACCTATCCAGCTTCATGAGCAATGGGCTATTCGCATGGGGACTTTTAATATTAAATAAGAAAGCTCATACACTTTCGATAAACTGTCATGACATTATAAACTCACTGTTATAATCTTCACTGCCTAACTCAGACACAATATAATGCACTTGACAAAACACGCTGCATTAAATTCCATCGTGCCATACATGCATGTCTTTAAATTATGGAAATTTATTTTACCACAATATTTTCAATGTATTTTTTGTGCTCGCTTGCTGTTCCTCATGCCAATTGCATTTATATGGCCTTTCAATTAAGCTTGAACAACTAAATGTTATTTAAATTACTATATTTCAGTTAAGACACATTATTTATGCATTAATTGAAAATGTCTGTGAAGTTTATCGGTGGCTGAAAAAAACTTGCAGTGCATATAGCCCATTAAACAGCAATCGCTTTGTTACTTAACAATGCAGTGCTGTTTAAAAGTTCAGTGTGTTAATTAATATTTTTACTTAGCATGAAAGAATTATATTTATCAAAAGATATGAAGTTTTTATAAACTTTCTATGAATCAAAGAATCCTGAATAATGTATTGGTTTCCCTAAAGAAAATAAACCAAAAAGAATAGTAGCACAACCTTTTTTAACAATAACATTAATCAAAAAAACATTGGCTGAACAGCAGATTATCGAAATAGAATGATTTGCAAAGCATCATGTATGGCTGCAAAAAATACAATGTTGCTACTGTGAAAAATAAATCATAATAAATCATTAAAAAAACAGAACAAAGATATTTTAAATTGTAATATATTTCATTTTTTTTTGATTAATTAAATGCAGGCATGATGAGCAGAACAGGCTTCAAAATAAAATAGTATTACTATCCTTAAATGTTTAAAGGCATTGCATATTCTATGTGTAGTTAAAGAGCTGATTTTATCTGTTATTTTTCTATATTTCATAAAATAAATGTATACAGTTTATTTCTATAGAGTCAAATTGGCTTCAATCTACTATATGAAAGTGTGTTTTCAGCACAGATTTAAAATACATATATAATTGTGATTTTTCTTTTATGTTTTTTTCTTATCAAATTAGAGAGAAAAAAGGTTCATCTTTTAACCTCAAACTTGTGGAAAAAGATCTAAATTGCAACTTTATTTTTCACAATTATGTGTTTATAGGCTCTTGTGAATCTCAAAATTCTGAAAATAAAACAAATAGCAAGATGTTAACTCAAAAAAATAAAAAAATACAAGAAAACATGTAAGATCTGCTACTATCTGATTTCTCACAATTGCGAGTTTAGTTTCTCCTAATTCTGGCATTATATCTGCAGGTTTATACTCACAGTTCAAAAACAATAAATAAATCTGAACTGTAAGATGACAGGTCACAATTGTGATCTTTTATAGATTTTACGGTAAAAGATATTTAATATGAATATTTCTATGTAAATATATATCATATTAATATGAACATATGAATCAATAAACAGTAACTTAAATTAAATAATTATGCAAATAAGGGTCATTAATGGCTGAGGTGAGTGATGATGGTGTGGTGACTGAGAATGTTCTTACCTAAGAAAGGCAGGAGAGTGAAAGCATGGGCTCAGTGGTTGCTCTCCTGACCAGTGTGTTGAGATCAAACCCTGTCACCTCTGGCCACACCTGTCAGAAAACAAGGTGATCAATGGAGCAGGTGTGAATGTTCACGTTTAGATTGTTCACCTGTAGCCTTGCCAGAGGAAACTTAATAAATATGCATATCTTTCTCAATAAATGGATGCCTTTGAATTAAAAAAAATAAAATAATCCTTTTTGTGTAGAGTTTGCATGTTCTCCCTGTGTTGGCGTGGGTTTCTTCCGGGTGCTCCGGTTTCCCCTCACAAGTCCAAAAATAAGGTAGAGCAAATATGGTAGAGCTGAATTGGCTAAGCTAAATTGTCCATAGTGTATGTGTGTGAATGAGTGAGTATGGATGTTTCCCAGTAAAACATATGCTGGATAAATTGGCGGTTCATTCTGCTGTGGCGACCCCAGATTAAGAAAGGGACTAAGCCAAAATTTAATAATTCTAGTACAATAATAGTAATTATAGTAATGCATCATAAATCAACTTATTTTTTTTTTCCTTTTTTCTGTCACAGCTCAATAAAACTGCTAAAATTATATAAATGTAAAATAAAAATCAAACTGCTATGACAAAAACACCATGAATGACAAAACTATATAATATTAATTAACAGATCTATTGATCAAATAAATTGTAATAAAAAAATCCACCACAATAGAACAATTTTGAGAAATCGCATATAAGTTTGTTAGGACACATGATATGAGATACAAGCTATGACATGCTCATTCATAACTATAGGATAAAAAATGTTAAATTATGATTTTAAAAAATGTTGATTAAATGTCACATTTATGATATTAAATGTTAAAATTTGAATTAATGTCATAATTAAAAGCCAAAGCCAAATATTAGAAATGATTACGAAAAATCAATAAATATGAAATTACTTTAAATACTTCTTTGAAGCCTATATTGTTATTAATGCAAGTGATTGTCATAATCACTGAGTCTAAATTATAAAATAATGGCTCACAAATGACAAATGGCAATTCTGACAAAATCATGATTATAAAAAAAAGTTGAAATTATGACGTCTTACATTGAGGCAAAAACTGGCTTTCAAATTTTGTAAATAAATGTACATTTAATGTTTGAAGTTTTTTTATTATTATTATTATTTATTTTTTTATTATCATCATCATCATCATTATTAAACAACCTATTCATCCTCTAAAATGAATTTCTAAATCATTTATACAAATTAAAGATAGAACATTCAGTGTGACTAAATGTAGGCCTATCCAGTGAGTAATGTCATTATAAATACTTTTGAAATATGCCAGAAATGTCTACACGCTGAATTCACAGTAGGCCTACATTCATAAACTAAAGTGAAATCATTATCGTGCAAACTGAGAAGAAAAAATAGGCGACATTTGCAAACGCCATTAGCCGAAGCCTCTCCGCTTCAAACCGTGCAGAAGTGATAATATATAGATGGGACCGTCATTTAAACAGTTTCGTGCTCCTTGTGGATTCATTTGCACTGACCCAGAATGTAGTATTTTCTTAACACCAGCAGCAGGCCGCTTTGATGTGCTCTGCCTGTCCAAACAGCCCGACTGCGCCCGATCTGCCGCGGTGGACGGAGGAGCCATATTAATCATCGTGAAGTCTGCGAGAGCGCCGCCATAAATCGCGCGGGCCGGTCCTTAACGGAGAGAGTCCCTGGACGCCCTCTGCTCATTTATCAACACGCTCCGACTCCGGATGCCGGGTAAATATAAAGGAGGAATATGGGGGTGGTTGCGGCTTGTGATGTTGAGCATATCAGGGAGCTCGTAATGACTTTATACTGCTATGAGTGATGTTCTTTTCCCTTGCTCTAACCTCAGGAACAATAAATAGTCGTCACAAATGGGTAACGGTTTCTTCAAGTGGAAAGGCACGAAGGTGCGTGTTTATGATCCTGCAGTGCTGGAGGAGGAGGATGATCATGATGATGATGACGGGAAGTTCGATTTATATCCATAAATTACTTTAACGACAGTTAATTTAGGCTCTTTGGCTTCCGGAAGTACGTCATCACGTCACATTTTATTCATATTTTGATGAAGGCAGTATTTATTTTTTTTACCAAATGATTTACATTTTTATTGCTGATTATTGTCATATTTATGTATTTTATTTATTTGTTTGTTCACTTACTTATGCTACTTACTTCATACCTGTCAACATTGGGATGTGAAAATAAGGGATCATCTACCTCTACACCCCCCCCCCACCACCACCACCAAAAAAAAAAAAAAAACCTTAAAAAAAACAACTTATTAAATATGTCTGTCTGGAGCTGTTTCAAAGTAAATAAACAGTTAAACAGTCAGTAATATTTTTTTATATTATTATTTACAAAAAAAAAATTAATAGTATACGTTAGCAAACAGTTTAGCTTATTAAAATTAGCTGTTATAAAGAAGTAGGATCAAGTTATCAAATCTTATTCATCTTTTCCTCACTGTATAACTTACACATTATGAATAAAGAGCAGTGAATGAATCTCATTTATTTAGATATTTTGTTTGATTACATTAAATAACAGAGGTGTCACTGTTATAAATAACAGAAGTTTACATATATAGTTATAATGAAAGCATTCGATTGCTTACCTAATGTTTTATGCTCATTTAGGAAAAAATATTTGTGTTTGAAAAAAAACCTCATCAAGATCGACATCTTTAGATGTTATTATTATTAATTATGTGTATATGCCTGTTCAAGGTTCAAACACAAACCCAAAACCCAGTATCCACTTTCGCTCTGCTTCTAATCGAGTGTACAGACTCCGTTTGGGAAACAGCGTCTGTTTATCACTACGGACGCGTCAGCTGAAAGTCACGCACCACTTTATGACTGTTTTGAGGATTGTATAGGAGGAGCGACGGCACCTGTAATGAAAAGGAAAGGGAATCCCGCCGTTTTTATATTTATTTAAGAGTTTTTCATGCCTAAATAAACCGAAAGCACAGACAGATTCCAACAGATTTAAGAGCAAGGGCGGCCCCTGGTGGTTCGGCGGTATGGGTTGCGTATAGGGAGGATCAGCTCTTTAATGTTTATTGACACACGTCAGAGAACGACTGAAAATACGGGAGAAATACGGGAAAATACATTTACGGGATGATGGCGGGATAGAACTGTAAAATACGGGAGAATCCCGGGAAAAACGGGAGGGTTGACAGGTATGACTTACTTACTGACTTACATCGTCATGAACAATTGAATATTAAATTTGACATCATCAACTCACTGATTCAAATGATCCATTCAGAGAAAGTCTACAGTTAAAACTCGCTATCACCTCCAGACTTTTCCAGGAATTACTGGTACATTTTTATGAAGAGATCTTGTGTAAGCAGGCCTTTTTATAATAAAAAATGAAAGAAAAAAAATGTTCTGGCAATATTCTAGAATGCGAAGTTAATTAAGAGTAAATTGCTGGAATTTTGCTGTGTGTGAAATACAGAACAGTATTCACAATACCACAGCAATTCATAACTTTTTGATTTAGTAATTTAGCTAATTTGTATGAGTTTACATGATCTCATTCGAACAATTTATTATGATTTGCTTATCCTCCAATTACAGTTGGGTTTAGGTGCGAGGTTGGGTTCCTTTTTAAAATCGCACATTTCAGTATGACTGAAGTCATATAAATTCATACAAATCAGCCTCTAAACTAACAAAACATAAAATACTTAAGTTTCAGATCAGGCTAGTATTCACCTGTCACAAAACAGCTATGATTTCAAAAGTCTAAAACCAAAATAAAATCATAACAAAACACTGACTGCATTTACCTCTTTGTGTTTACATATACAAGTAAGGTCATTTAGAGGTGCTTTCTGGTTAGTTACGTCAAAATTTACCAAAGATTCTGAGTGGATGTGTGAATGGTGCTTTCAGGAAGAAATATGGAATGACATTGCCTGTGAACAGCACTTTTTTGTATAACAGTAAAATAATCTCATATATTTCTTTGCAATTTATTGGTTTTACTGTGTGAAAGGACCTAGTGATTCAATAAATCTCTTTGGAGAAATTCTGCAATCAACAACTCTCTGAATCAAAGGATCCATTCATAGAAAGTTTTTATTTAAAACCTCACTGAATCAAATAATTCATTCATATAAAATCTGCAGTTAACAACTAACTGATTCAAATGAGCCATTCAGATAAGTTAAGTTTAATTATAAACTAATTTTGAGAGGATCACGTGCTTGAACACAGCTGGTCATGCATTAGCCAATTCATGAATCACCAATCAGACGATTCCTAAGCCACTTCAAATACCCTAAGTTCCATATCACAGCCATCTTCGTTTTGAAGAATTCCCCCTTTTTCCCTTACTCCTTTCTTAGCTGGATGGTATGGTGGCCCAGTGGTTAGCACTGTTGCCTCACAGCATGAATGTCACTGGTTATTGTCCTAACCAAGCCAGCTGATGTTTTCTCCCCATGCTCATTTGGGTTTCCTCTAGGTTCCCTGGTTTCTTCCCACTATCCAAAACATGCAACTTAAGTTAACTGACTATTCCAAATCTGCACCATAGATGTGCTCCCAGTAAGTAGTTATCTCTGAAGAACAATCACTATCTGATCATTAGCAACTACAGCAGAGGAGTTCTGAGATCTACCAGAGCTCAAACTTCCCTCTCGCCCTGTAATAGTAGGGCGCCCTGAGCTTGAGGATCTTGATGAGCTTAGGGCTCTCTCCTGAGACATCGTGCCAAACACGCTTTATAATCAATCATTAGCTAATTGTGAACTCTTGAAAATTTGCAGGTAATAAGTGACTGATTCAAATGATTAAATCAGAGAAAGTCTGTAGTTAGCAAGTCACTGATTCAAATGATCCATTCAGAGAATGTCTGTAGTTAACAAGTCACTGATTCAAATGATCCATTCAGAGAAAGTCTGTAGTTAACTTACTAATACAAACAATTCATTCAGAGTAAGTCTGCAGTTAACATTTCACTGATTCAAGTGATCCATTCAGAGAAAGTCTGTAGTTAACAACCCACTGAAAAATAAATTACCACTCTATGAGAAGCAAAAAAGATAATAAAGTGTTTAAGCAAACAAAAACAAACAAAAAAACAAATACTAAAAAATGCTAAACAGTTTTTTACCTGCTAGTACCATTACATCCCAACAGGCACCCTAATGCCAAAACAACATCAAATTCATTTCGTCAAATTTACACTGGATTTTGTATGTGTACAATGCATGTAAACTACCTTAATGTCAAAATGACATCAAATTAACGTCTAAAATTGGTGTCAAAAACACGTCAAAGATTGATTACTGTCTTTAATTTGATTTTTGATGTGTGTGTGTGTGTGTGTGTGTGTGTGTGTGTGTGTGTGTGTGTGTTTGTTTTTGTTTGTTTGTTTTTACACCAATGTTAGCTGTCAGTTTCATGTAATTTTGACATCAAGGTAGTCACATGACATCAAATTTTTTAATATATATATTTGACATCAAGGTGCACTGCTGGTATTGCATGCTTTGACTCAAAATTGCAAAGGATATCTTTATCCGTTTACTGCAGTAATATGTTATTAGGTTATCTGTGCTTGAACTCAAGAGCTTGGTTCTACTTCTATGATTGTGTCTCGCACCTGTTTTTCTCTGTTAACTTTTTTTTTCAAAGACAGACTCTACATTGCCCTGAGCAGCCCACAAGAACAGCTCATCCACACTATTATGAGTCCTTTCATGTTGGTACCTCCATCTCCTAAAATGGCCGTGGTTAGGAGTGGCTCATCAGTGCAGTGTGTGAGTGTGTGACTGATGACTCTCTCAAGGGCCAAGACAATAGCCGTGGTCAGGTTACAGTCTTGGACACCTCCCCAGAACACACATTTGAGTCTATATGTGGAGTTCTTCACACATACAGACGCATGCCTCCAAGACATCATTTAGAGCAGTGCCACAGATTACAGCCCCTCAAACTCAACATCTGAGACATCTTTATACACAAGAAAAATGCAGGGTCGTTTTTACCTGATTTTGGGTTAAATAGAAAAACCCCAACCAATGCGTTAAATTATTATTTTTTTTTTTCGGCTTAGTCCCTTTATGAAACTGGGGTCACCACAGCGAAATAAACCGCCAACTTATCCAGCACATGTTTTATGCAGTGGATGCCCTTTGTAGCTGCAGCTCATCACTGGGAAATACCCATTCACACTCGTTCACACTCATTCACACACATACAGACAACTTAGCCTACCCAATGCAACTATATCGCATATCTTTGGACTTGTGGGGGAAAGCAGAGCACCCGGAGGAAACCCATGCGAACACGAAGAGAACATGCAAACTCCACACAAAAATTCCAGCTGACCCAGCCGAGGCTCAAACCAGCAACCTTCTTGCTGTGAGGCGACGTCCATACCCACTGCACCACAGCCGAAACAAAATGATATCATCATCATCATCTACTAAAGTTTATTGTATCATCCCCTTGGTGTTCTGAAAAGCCTTAAGCAAATAATTTTAACCAACCACACATTTAAAGCGAATTAAACATATGTTGAAAAACGGAGCCACCACCCTCTAATTCACAGGCCTACACACAAAAGAATAAACAAAGCATAAGTAGTTTCCCAGGAACTCAAGGTTATAACACTGGTTCCCTGTGAGGAGCAGGACAGAAAGACAGAAAGTCCATCATCAGAACCACACTGGACTTGTCCTCACTCTGGCAATCCAACAAAGCCTCCCAAAGACAGATGACAAGCACACAAAGAAAACACAGGTGGCTATAGACCACCTGGAGAAAAAAGAGAGATGAGGAGAGAGAAATAGGTAGATCCCCTTTGAACTTTCGGCTTAGGGGAGTTAAATCACCAACCCACCCCTAAACTAGTATTCTGGTCAAAATGGCTATACTATGAATGACAAGAGTGGGTTCTTTTTTATTGTCCTGTATGTGTATTAGATAACATGTAATTGTCTTTATTTTATTTGTCCTGGCATAAAAATTTTGATTTTGTCTATGAACATGAATTAATTCATTTTCCTCTGGTTTAGTCCCTGATATTTCAGGAGTCGCCACAGAGGAATGAACCGCCAACTACTCTGGCATATGTTTTATGCAGCAGAAGCCCTTCCAGGCGCAAACATTATTGGTTTAATTCTTGGCAGTTGTAGACCACTATATGCATTTCTGGAGAGTGCCCACTACACCCCAGGCGGTATGTTTTATTTTTTGCAGTTTTTGTTTGCACAAATTTACCAGAAGCCGATGTGTACGGTTTTTAAGATCTCAATTTTCTCTCACAAGTGCCATTTGCACCTGCTGTTCTCGCGTAAATCCACCAGAGGCAGCTGTCAACTGACTGATTTACTGACTGACTGAACCTACCTCCTTCTCTAAACCCAACCTATAGTGTTTTCAAAAGCACTGATTGACCTAAGCACCCACTTCCCTAAACCCAACTGACAGTTTTAAGAAGCAATAAAGAAAAAGAAAAGCCCTCGCCTGATTTTTACCATGTTTTCAGATTTTACCACATTCTCATCCTGTTACTTACTTGTTTATTTTATTTTTTTCTGTTTTTGTATTACTTGCTGTCTGGAACCGTTCTTCTCTGGATTCTGCACAGCAAATTGTGAGGTGTTGAATTTCTGGTGTAAGCCTCTGAAGTGTTATAGTGTTAAAATCCAAGTGTACATTTACTGTTTTTAACACTGATGTGGGTTATATTGTGACGTTTAACAGTGTGCATTTCTGGTGTTGCCTTTCCATGCTACTCATCGGTGTTAATTGTTAAGTTTTGAGAGATGACATTCCTGTGTTCAGTAAAATTACTGATATAATTGTATTTGACAGTATTTTTTGCTGAATTGTGAATTTGAAACCATACACAGCAAATTTGCCAGCGTACATTTTACACCACAGGTGTTAAATTTAACACTTGTCTGGTGTCTATATGAGTCCCACCAACCAAGTGTCCAGGTTACACTTTCAAAAGTTTTAAATACATACACCTCTGCAGTGTAAACTATATACACTTTTGAAAGTGTAACCTGGACACTTGGTCGGTGGGTCTCATATATACACCAGACAAGTGTTAAATTCAAAAACTGTGGTGTAAAATGTACACTGGCAAATTTGCTGTGTGGAGGTGGGAAAGCCGTCCAGTGCTTAAGGTAAGCAACCAGCTGGTAAGTGCAAAAAGAAACAGCATCATACCACCCCACAGTGTTCGTTTTAAAGACAAAATGCGGCTATACGTAATTCGCAATCTCCAGAAGGGCTACATTTTCAGAATGAGCCTATGTTTTTGTTTTTGTTTTTAAATTAAAGATGGTTAAATGATTCTACTATAATATTCCATAATATAACTTCTATAATGTTTTCTTCAAATAAATGTAGTGTTATAAATTAACAGAAAATATAATAAATAACAAACAGCAGTTCATTATGAATATTTGTTCATAATATAAAATATGCAGACCAATTGTTATTTTAACCAATAAATTAAAATTGAATATTGGTCTACTGTACTATTGTTTATAGTTTTGTTTGTCACAATGTGAGTCCATTCAAATTAATTATCAACAGAACTATCGAAGAAAGAAAGAAAGAAAGAAAGAAAGAAAGAATAGAAAAAAGCAGTTGCAGATCCAAAAGTAATCCCTATAGCGTTTATTCCTTTTGTATTGATGTTGAAAGTAAATAAGTTGTCAGGATGTTTGTTACATGGTGTGTTAGTTTAAGTTAGTATCCGTTGCCTACAGGTTTTGTAGTTCCAGGTTCTGTTTCATAATAATGTTTCACTGCTGACCCTTTCTTTGCTGTGCCTTTGATCAATATAGTTTGATAATTAATGGAGTTGTTACGCTCTCTAATCCAATTACATGCTTTGCTCCCTGAAAGGTCTCAGTCTGATCAAGATGAATTTCTATCGGAGGGCTACTTCTGTGTCCACCTTTGAACTGAGCAATATCTTCATCCACTGACCTTCATTGATTCCGTCCCACAGAAGCTCTTCTGACAACAGTGCAAGCCTCAGGTCCCACAATTTCAATTCAGTTCAGTTTTCTTCAGAGATAAAAAGGGGGAAAGGTGAGAAGATTGTGCTAGTCAGGGACATGCCTTACGCATTATGTTTTAAAGATGTGTACACATATGTATTTGTAGTTTCTTTAAGGTATTTTATTATTATTATTATTATTATTATTATTATTATTATTATTAATAATTATAATTATAATTATTTATTTATTTATTATTATTATTCCCTTACATCCAAATATAAAAACCGTTTGCCCTCCCTCTCTTAACCGGAAGCTTTGAGATTTAAAGTGGGCCAAGCAAAATCTCTGGTGGGTCCAGAGATTAAACATTAGATTTTTCACCATTAAATATATTAGTAGTAGTAGTTGTAGGAGGAGGAGGAGGAGGAGGAGGAGGAGGAGTAGTAGTAGTAGTAGTAGTAGTAGTAGTAGTAGTAGTAGTATTAGAAGTAGCATTTGTAGTAGTAGCAGTAGTATGTTTAGCAGTAGTATGAGTTTTTGGCTCATTCTGTTTCAGATTATTAGTATTTAAAGACAAATAAACAGTCAGTGATAAAATAAGAACAATTTAAACTGCAACCAATAGCACAAATAAACACAATTAGAGCATGAATTAAAGGACTGCATGTCCTAAGGCTTGAGTTTATGGTTGGGCCCTACACAAATGACCTTAAAGGCTGGGTACACTTTTAACCCAAATAATTAGAACCCAATATTGGAAATAACAGAAAAATGTTACCTTAAACCCCTCAAAGTTTTCTTTTACGCAAGTTAAAACTGTCCTAGTTGTATTTGTATAGAACTATAGTTATTTATACTTATTTATGTTTATATGTGGCGTAGTGAGTAGCACGTTCGCCTCACAGCAAGAAGGTCTCTGGATCGAGCCTCGGCTGGGTCAGTTGGCATTTCTGTGTGGAGTTTGCATGTCCTCACTGTGGTTGCGTGGGTTTCCTCCGGGTACTCCGGTTTCCCCCACAAGTCCAAAGACATGTGGTAGGTGAATTGGGTTGGCTAAATTGTCCTTTGTGTGAGTGCGAATGAGTGTTTATGGATGTTTCCCAGAGATGGGTTGCAGCTGGAAGGGCATCCGCTGCGTAAAACAAATGCTGGATAAGTTGGCGGTTCATTCCGCTGTGGCGACCCCGGATTAATAAAGGGACTAAGCCGAAAAGAAAATGAATGAATGAATGTTTATATGTTAATTCAACTAGGGTTGCGTGGTTTAAGGCAATGGTTTTAGGCATTTTCTAGTTTTCACACCATTAGTTATTATATATTTTTGGTTTGATTTGTTAAAAAAAATGTGTTCACTGAAGCAACTGAAAACGCACAGACTCTTCCAAAAACGCTCTCCTTAGCACTTGAGCACTTTTAGCCTTAGCCTCAAAGGCTAAGAATACAGAAGATATGTCACTCATATGGTTTTGAATGAGGAAAATAAGCAACAGTCAACATGGGCACTCACGAAGGAAGCCCTACTTGCTATAGTGAAGCAGTCAATCATCAATTGCTACAGACTGACAATTCTCCAAGGGAGAGGCTCAGTCCTTGTTCTTGGTGACCGTTTCTGCAGCTTCACTGTTATGAACACTCTGGTGTCAGAAAAAGCACTGAATCTCACTGATACCTTTCCTCACAGACATAATAAATGTATCTATGTACTGTATAAATGTATGAACCAACTAGACTTGAGAATTAAAAAAAAAATGTTCTCTGTACCTTATTTTAAATGAATTCCAGCCTCTAGTACCATTCGAATGCAAATCATGAGTAAGATTGAAATGACCTCTGATCAGACATGGTTGTATCATGTTGTGTAAAATGCAAGTTACCGATTCACAGGATGATGTCTGATCCAGAAAAAGGCATAAACGAGGTTGGTGTTGTGAATTTGCATTATTTCTTCATTCAGTTTCTTTTGGCTCAGTCCCTTATTTTGGCTAAAATGGGGTTTTGTTTGTTTGTGTGTTTTGTCATGATTTTACGGAAGTCCATCTAAAGGTTTTTGGTGGCCTGGTCATTTAATGGGCAGGTATAAATAATAATAATAATAATAATAATAATTCATAAATAAATAAAAGCTACAAAAGTTAGTCGTGATAACAACAACTTTTGATATGTTGTGATAATAAGAAAACAAGAAAGATAATAATATAATAACGCATGCCCTCTTCCGTATAATTATTATGAGACAATTATTGTTAAATTTAATTGGTGATTCATTAATAATTCATTGGTGATTTATAAAGATGAATAATAATCTTAGAAAACAGAGTTTGCAAAGTTTCATGAGTTTACATTATATTTCACTTGCACTTTTTGTAACAATATATAGAGAGTTGTGTATACCGTTAAGCAAGGAGTTTTAACTATGTGCTTTTTCTAAGAAATGTACAGCACAGTGGTCAACTATTGTTATGTTTATGTGTGCTTTATAATTAAATAAATGATAAGATTGTGTGATCTGATCATTATAATAACTGAGAATATAATTGTTTATATTGATCATGAGTTTGCTGTCCTTGCAGTTCTCACCGACTCGCATCATCCCTTCACATTTTCAACCCTGTAGATCTCCATCGGAACATCAACAGAAGAAAAGGGAAACTGCTTTAACTTTTAGAGCCACCCAATATATGAGCTAAACTTTACTCAAGCTGCATAGACTTTAAAGACCTCTGGACCAGATTAGACCCTCTAATTGATGTAACAGGCTGAGCGGTTTCCCAAAGGAAGACTTGAAGGAATATTCCAGGTTCAGTACAAGTTAAGCTCATTCAGCATTTGTGGTCTAATGATGATTACAACAAGAATTAATTTAAATTTATCACATTTTATTCAAACCCAAGAGTCGAAGGTTACTGTATATTATACATTTATTAAATGATTTGGGTTTTTAAGATTGATAATAAATAAATATAAATGTTTTTAAGATTTAAAAATTTTACATGCAGAGTGCAAGATAAAAAAATATATCATTACCAATATAGTCAAAGTATTAATAAGAATCTGAATAATAATGCACACATGGTGACACGCTTTCTAAGATTTCTAGATGAGCAACAAACAAGTCATATGACTGAATAATTAAATTTTATATGAAAGCAGAAATTCTGAATTTATACTTGTTTTTATTTTCAGTTTCAATCAAAAACAAAAAAAATATTTTAACTAATGAGGGTTGTTCAAAATGACACGCACACTACACTCCATACAAAAGCCTTAAGCTACATTTTCCCCCCCACTGTAACTGATGATTAGCAGTAAAAACGGCAAATGTTACCTCTTCCCAACATGGAAAACCAGCAACAATCAAGAATGCATGATTACTGTATGGTGTCATGGCTTTGCAATAAAAAATAAAAAAAACCTTCATTATAATGAAATTCAGTTGGTCAAAAACAGCCACAAACATAAAGAAAGGCTAGTAAATTTGCCCCAGGGGCGGATCTACTGTAGGATGGGGGCCACAGGGGCACCGGCCCCCTCGTTTAAAATGGTTTGGCCCCTGTTGTGCCCCTCTCCTCTAAGTCATTGCTGATTTATATCAAAGCTCGGACATGAAAACATGTTTTAATTCATGTTGAATGCCAGTGATACCTGTTGATTCAGCTGTTTTTATTGTATGATGAGTGCTTTCATCCCTGTGGATCGACTGCTTTGTTCTGAAACAGGGAGTAAAATTGTCACTATGTTGCTTGCTGTACGGCTCACTATTAAAATGTTTAAAATGTTTTAGAATGGACCAAAATTGATCGTAGTATATCAGATAGTCATATCATTTAGTCAAAAACTAAAGATGTCATTCGTTGATTGGAGCTACAAGGTTTATTTTCCACAATTCCGCTCATAGCTGTCACATACAGTGTGTTTTTTTAAATGACCATTTTGAGCTGTTATGTCAACGGTAAAGGTGCGCATTATGGCGAAATCGATTGTGAAAGCAAAGACAGGTTCTGTGCAACGCTGTCTCATGGCAATTCGTAACATTTTGATTTAGTGGCTAATTTGTACAATTTAATACCATTTGCTCATCACCCAATGATGGTTGGGTTTAGGGGCAGGGTTGTGTGCCACGCCTCCTTTAAAATCGTACATTTTGGTGTGACTAAACTCATTGGACAAATTCATAGGAATTAGCCACTAAACTGCTAAAACATAAAATACTTACGTTTTCTCATTAGATCAGGCTGGTTCTGAGCTGTCATTCACGGTGCAACACGTACACTTCTGTTTAAAACTACTGTGCATTTTTTCACTATAAAAAGGTTACAAAACAATTGTGCATGCAAATCTGTCAAAATGACTTCATTTACCAAAGAACTTTGGTTAACATGACCTGATATCTGATATTTATGACAAACATCCTGCATCTAAAAAAATTGCTTTTTTAAATAGCTGCATCATTCATGACATTTACCACATGAGAGCTGTGCATCAGGTTAGGACTGAACACATTTAAACATGTTCTTCACAGTCAGAGATTAAACTAGAATACAGAGTTAAACTTATTTTAATTTGGCAAACTAATATCCACACTATTCTGTTTATGCAAACCTTTATTAAAGAACAAAGTGAACTAACTGACAATTTTTTTTTTTATTTAAAGGGATAGTTCACCCAAAATGAAAAATTACTCCAATTTAATCCACTATTTGCAGATAGTATATATATATATATATATATATATATATATATATATATATATATATAT
>CAIGQQ010037706.1:0-18059 GCA_903798035.1 Danio albolineatus
ATCCATAGCATACGTTAATGTTTTTATTTTATAGTAGGTTATTTATTAAGAAAAACAATAAATAAATAAACGACATCCTACTTCGGCACATCCTACGGCACATACAGGGCCTGTGTTTCTATTTCAGGAACAAATTATTCCAACTCAACGAGATTTGACTCTCTTTTTGACTTCGTCATATTTCACCTCGGGAGGAATGGGTTTTGATGTTGTAACAAACGATTTGATTATTTTCTCGTGATGATTAATTAACATTTTTTATTTTACCATGTTATATAAAAACATTAACACTTGTTTGATGTCACAGAACACATTTTTACCTGCAGTTTTCCCAATCTGTTTGTAAAAAAAGCTCTGTTTGCACGACTTGATTAATATCCTCATATCCAAATACTTTATAAAAAACATTTTAAAACAATACAATTATAATATACTCCGTTGTTTGTTTTTAGGAAATATCTAAAAAAACATTTTAATGTTTTTGCCGCAGCATGATGACTGAGACAATGGAAAAGCGGTTGTTCCTTGCGCCACCTGGTGGCTATTGCGTAAAGCACAGAAATGTTTTTTTTTTTTTTTTGAAAAGCTGGCTTTTCAAACCGCAGTAAACTGCGTGAATGCGAATGATGAATTGCAGTACTCCGGCTGAAAAAACACGCATTCTCAAAAGCCATATCTGTACACACACACATACATTCCAAACCCCTTTTTTCTTACACTACAGGAGCACAATACCACCTTTCTTCCTTTTAACTTTTATCCTCCAAACTTGAACTATCCCATACTTCTATTCACTCTCATTCACAACAGCTCTGACCCATTTAGAGGATGCCTGTAGTTTCAGTTGCTGAAGCAGCAACGTTCTAAACAAGCTCATATACGCTTACAATTCCAAATACCACTATTATCACGCTTCCCCGCACTAATACAGCAGTAAATGCTTCTGTGGGAGCGCACATTGCCTCCATACTGACCCACTACACCTCTGCAACTGGAGAGACGTTTCACTGAGCTACTCTCAACTACTGCACCACTGCATCGTAGCGATGCTCTAGCTAAGCCCTTATTCGCTTTCATCTCTACATATCACTACCGTCAGTATTTAACATTCCTGCGGGAGCACTCTTAACGCTCCAATACCAAACACCACTACACCTCTGCAACTGCAGAGGCGCTCCGCTGAGCTACACTCACCCATAACACCACTGCAACTGCAGTGACGCCCTAACTGAAACCTCATCCACTTTTATCTCTACACATCACTATTGGACGGTATTTAACATTCCTGCGAGAGCACCCCTAACACTCCAATATTGACTACCACTGCACCTCAGCAACAGCAGAGATGCTATGCCGAGCCTTATTCTCCCCCGTAACACTGCCACAGCAGTGACGCTCTGCCCGAGCTCACACACATCTCCATTTAGCCATTTAATACCGATACACTCCACAGCAGCTAAAATGCCTCCGCGGAAGTGTACTTGCCTTCCAACATTGACTGCCACCGCACCTCTGCAACAGCAGAGATGCTCCGCTGAGCTTCATATCCCCATTGCTCCACTGCCGCAGCAGTGACACTCCGCTGAGCTCCATTTCCCCTCTGCACCACTGCCACAGCAGTGACGCCCTGCCTAAGCTCACACACACTTCCATTTAACATACTGACACACTCCCCATCACAGCCACAGCAGTTTAAACGCCTCCGCGAAAGCGTATTTACCTGTTATTATTGATTTTCATTGCACCTCTGCACTTGTAGAGATGCCCTGCTTGGCTTAAATTCTCCTCTGCACTACTGACTTCCATTTGTACCTCCGCAACTGCAGAGATGCACCGCTTTCTCAATTCTCATTCCCATATGAGCACTCACGACCCTCTCCAATCCTGACCATCTCTGCAACAGCAGAGAAGCTCCACTGACCGACACTTACCCATCACACAACTACAACGAGCACCGATGCTCTACCTGAGCCCTTATTTACTTTCATCTGTACACATCACTACTGACAGCATTTACATCCCCGCAGGAGCACTCATAACTCTCTATACCGAACACACCTGCTACAGCAAAGATGCCCCGCTTTGCTAACACCCCCCCCCCCCCCCCTTAGTTTCAGGGGATTCACCAAGAGCATTGGAGCATCCCCATGCCACCATCAAATGCTTAAAATCCCCCAAACCAACACTCATCAGTGCCTTTCGAATCGCCACCTGCATCCTTGTGCGTGGCGATAACGAAGCTGCAGTACAATATATTAATAAAGGGCTTTCACACTCCCCGTATCTCATGCCCTTATAAAGATGCCTCATATAAAAAAAATAACAAAAATAAAAATTTTAAAAAATTATAACGACTGCTGAACATGTACCAGGTTACAAGAAATCTAATTGCTCACTCTCTCTTACGTTTCTCTTTCCAGAATTTCATCTATTGGCTCCAGAAGCGGACCCTCATCCAACACCAGCACCTCCTTATCCAGAAATGATATTGGCATAAACCACCCTTTACATCATCCCAGCCAAATTTCCATATCTCTCACATTACAAACTATTGCCCCCTGAACTCTCGATTTATATCTCACAGCATGGAAAGCCTTTTAAATATTTCCATACACAGTATACAGTAACTTTTCCTGATTTTTCCCTCCCCACAATCACATTATTCATATCCCACCTTTACATCTCTAAGAATATACAAGCCAGCACCAGCAGAAGCTACTTAAATGGGATCCAATGTTCCCTTAAACAAATTTACGGATCCCCCTCAGATGCCATATCTAACTCCCAAACTACACTACTCATCAAAGGCATTCAGAAATCCCACCCCACCCCCCACCCCCAGATTTCAGACTCCACATCACACTTAACAACACACTACACAAGGCTACCAGTCTAGCCACACAGATCGCATCCTCAATGCTACGGTATGTGAACCTTATTCACAATCACAGCCAATTCAACCCCTCCATCCACCCCACCATATCTGATTTGACGCTGCAGAACAAAGAAACCATCTCCTCCCTCAACAAGCAAAGTAAAACAGACCAATTTGCAAGGCCTTATCTACATTTCAATCCCCCCCCCCCCCCCCCCCCCCCCACACCCCACACCCCCACACCCATTCCAAACACTCCTAGCATTACTATTGCTGAGAAGATCCCAAGACCCCAACCCTTCCTCTCCACTTTTCACTGACGAGGCTAATCGTCCAGTGACCCGTTTTTGGTCCAAAAACACCTTAAAGAAATACTACATTTATCTGGCTTGACCTGGCTTGACCTTCAGAATAGGAGTCGCCACTATTGCCGCCCAAAACGGGCTCTCCCAACCCCAAATTCAGACTCTCGGCCACCAGTCCTCTGTCCTCGGCCATCCGACTCAGCTGACACCACCTCAAGGAAGCCCAGCTGCCTCTCACCCGGCGACATCCACCAACCAGAGCACAAGGGCACGAGCAGGACTCTGCCATTTCGAGTCACTCCGCTAATCCTCCTTTTCTTCCAGCCTTGGATTTCTCCACTAATCTTCTCCTCCTTTTAAAAAATCTCCAGCGTCGAGTTGCTCCGCTGCTTTACTTTCTTCTAGCGTCGAGTTCCTCCGCTACTTTTCTTCCTTCCAGCGTCGAGTTTCTCCGCTACCTCGCCCCCGCCCTCATTTTTCTTTTATCCTGCTCTGACTACTCCCTCCTTGTCCTTTCTTAGCACGAGCTATACTCCGCTACCCCCTCACTCTCATTCACAGCTCTATCTCCCACGGAGGTCCCAGAGCTTCGACTCCCACGGAGTCACGCCAAGCCCAACCCTTGGCCACCCCCTCACCCACTACGCTTCCAGCAAGAGGCACTACCCCCTCCTTATCCCTCCTCTTGCTGCCCCCCTACCCTCCCCCCCACGGCTCTAATCCCCCGGAGTGCCCCAGAGCCCTACTTCTGCCCCGCAGGAGTCAGTCACTGACCCCTCCCTTTCCCAGATTCCTCTAACTCCCACGGAGTCGCCCCCAGAGCTCTTGACTCCCCCGGAGTCAAATATCAATCCCCCCCCCCATTTGTTTGCTCCATTCTACCCCACCCTTTTTTCCCTCCCACTCTGCTTTTTCAACACATAATCTCACAAACTGGCCCAACTCAGCCCCCAAGACAGATGTTTAGCTTTGCAAACTGATAAGTGAGGTACAGCCTGTTCTGACATGAGATAAAGTGAATGCTGCTTTTCTGTCAGAGACGCTAAAATTGCTTTCTGTCCAGTACATCTTTTCTAAAATCAAAGTTTCATCCCCCTGAGCCTTAAACCAAACTTTCTCAAATTCCTTATGTGACATGCAACGCAGTTCACCAGGAGACATTATATCAATGTCGAAAGGTTTTACTCGTTCTTTTGCCAATTTGCAAATTAAATCAGCCCATTCTTTGTTTTCAATGAGCCATTTATTGGTGTTTGTGATTCAAATAGCAAACAACAAAATTGTTAACATCCTAACACACCACTCTCACTCCAGAGGAGCTTGCAGTTAAAATTAAGTTCAATTAACACAAAGTATCCCTGGCATGGGACATTTTGGTGAAAAAACAAATGAGTGTTTAAAGATTTTGCCTTCCTCTGGCTCAAAGGTCAATGTAACTCACTCAATGGCTGTTTGAGCAGATGCCGACAGAGACTCAATTTGTTTGTCAAAGGTATTTCACACTGCAGGTCACATGGTCAAATGGAAAGATCAGACAGAAACTCAACCAAAGTGTTCTCAATCAACATAGAATATCTTGGCATATTAAAAATGCTTCATTATCAAATAACATTGCCATTTCATTAGAAAAATTATCAACATTACTGTGATTACAGTGTGAAATGCAAGTTTTCTCTTCATTGCAGAGAGCCAAAAGTATGTCAGTATATGTAAATATGTGAGTGTTTTCTGTGTTTGTTAGTAAATAATGTTTACTTCCCTTTACAGTTGCTGTTGGCTGCTTGCCCAGACCCCCTACTTTTTGCTCTTCACTCTCCGCACATCAGCTCCTCAATGGTGGTTTGAACCTTTCAGGGCAATTCATTGACCAAAGTTCATCTTGGTGGCAAGCGTAGACATTTTGTACAGTTTCTCGTCACATGCACCACAGGCTCTGCAAGTTTCACTGCCATCAGTCACATTCAAGTTTCTTCATCTACTGGTATCTTTCTTTCCCTTGAAACCTTTGTCGCCTTTTAACTTGCTATATCCTGGGTTTTCAGGTCTTGATGCTGCTTGAACCATGTTTATCTATTTTTCTGCTTTCTTCTTGCCTTGTTCTTGTTTTACAGACAGCTTATCTTCAGCATGTTGAGCACACAGCAGAATGTCTGTTTAATGTCCATTTCTCCAATTCAAACAGATGCCCTCCACTCGCTTAAGGTGGGGATTGCGGTGGTGCGGTTGGTCTTTTGGGAGGGCAGCAGTCGAGGTCTGGGTCAGTTTTCAGGGCTCGCAGCTCAGCCATGCGATAGTGATGATACGGCAGAACATGTAGAAACAGATGTATAAAAAGGCTTAGCAGGGCTAATCAATCTTTCATTCACATTCTCACATTTTTCATTCACGTTTTCCTTCATCACATTTCCCTCATTCCCTTCTCTACATGGCAGCTGTCTTTGCAACATCTTTCTCTGCCTCTTATCTGCCTCCCTCAGCCAACAATCCACCACGAGACACACACACACATGCCTTTTACACCTAAACTTACTGATTTTTCACCTAAAATCAAAACCCCCAAATTTCAACTTGCTTCTAGAAGTAAATCGCACATCCCGATTTCAACCTCCTTCTTGAAGTAAATTACACAGCCACTGATTTCAACCTCTTTCAGGAAGTAAATTGCACGGCCTGTGATTTCAATCGCAGTTAGCTAGCCAAATGTAATAAAAAGGTCTTGATCACAATTAGGTGCCAGATCTCACTTGTAAAAGGTCTTGATCTTCACCTGATGTCAGATCTCACTTGTTCTAATTATGCTGCTATCCCACAGAGACAGATCTAACAGTATGGTGATGGTCCAAATCACAGTAAAAATGTTTTAACTGCCCAATTAAATGCCCAAAAGCTGTTCAGATGCCACTTTAGTTATTTTTTCTTCCCAGTGGGAATTCCTCTCTGGGCCCAGCGGTCGGTCCCTCAACCCTCAATGCATGGGGCAGGGCTGTGACACGACGTCCCAGGATGATCAGTCACCATCCGCAGGGTTTGAAAAAGTTCCTCCAAGACATCCCACTATTCTGATACCAAATTGTAGTCGCTATTTTCTTTAAGGAGGCTCTTTCAGTGATCTTTTAAACTTTTATTCTTTTCAAAGAAGGTCAGACAATCACACAGCAACACAGGTTTCTGCAGAGTGTAAGACAGAATCAGAGTGTGTTTTCTTTTTTCTAGTTTGTAATGCCCACAAGGTCATCAGTGACATACAGGACGAATCACAGTTTCATCAACGCTCATACTTTATCTTTGACCATCTACATATTTCAGTCTTACCTCCCACCCGAACATATAGCTTGGTAAATCACCATGTATGTATCCAGATCTTGTCTGGTGATAAACAGATGTTAAAGTGGTCATGCTTGGTCTAACTTTAACAGTACATACATAGAGGAATATAAGAACAAATATTTTTAATGTATATAAATGAGTATATAAAATGAGGATCAGATGAATAAATGAATTTTCCACCACAGTTGTCAAAGCAGCTTAACATGAAAGGTTTAGTATATTGAAACAGTGAAGAGTACATTCAACAATGCACAGCTCCACAAGTCCCAATCTAAGTAAGCCGGTGGCAAGAAAGAAACTTAACCAATTGATGAAAGTGAAGAGAAAAAAAACTTCAAGAAAAACCTGGCTCAATTGGGCACGACCAGTTCTCCTCTGGCCAAACATCTTATGCAGAGCTGCACTCTAGGCGCCGGAGGTTTGAGACTGCTAGATGTCCATCATGGAGAAGCGGTGCATATTCACTTGATTGCATCATGTAGTTGCTGCAAATTTGTCAGCTGCACATCCATTATGTGAATCTCTCATTCCCACACATCCCAAATGTGCTCTTCTGGATTGAGATCTGGATCTGTGGAGGCCATTATGTACGCTGAACTCATTATCATGTTCCAGAACCCAGTCTGATATCATTCATGCTTTATGACATGGCATGTTATCCTGCGGGATGTAGCCATCAGAAGATGTGTACACTGTGGTCTTAAAGGAATGGACATGGTCAGCATTTGCCCACCCACCTCCTGAGAGATCTCCTCCTAGACCTGGACTAAAGCATCCGCCAACTCTTGGACAGTCTGTGGTGCAACATGGTGTTGGTGGGATGGAGCAAGACATGATGTCCCAGATGTGCTCAATTGGATTCAGGCAAATTCCAAACATCATGCACGGTGTAGGGCCACCCTCATGGAGTCTGTTTCTGCCCGTTTAAGCAGACAGATGAACATTTGTGGCCTGCTGGAGGTCATTTTGCAGGGCTCTGGCAGTGCTTCTTCTGTCCTTCCTAAACGAGGAGGTAGCGGTCCTGCTGCTCGATTGTTGACCTCCTATGGCCTCCTCCACATTTCCTGATGTACTGGCCAGTCTCCTGGTAGCGCCTCCATGCTCTAGACACTACACTGAGAGACACAGAAAAGCTTCTTACAACAGCTCGCATTGATGTGCCATCCTGGATGAGCTGCACTACCTGAGTCACTTGTGTGAGTTGTAGACTCTGTCTCATGCTACCACTTCAAGGAAATTGGAAAGTTGGGTGAACATAAGACACTAACGTTCTGTCAGGCATTCCAGCCTACCTGTGCCATCACCTCGTTCTAGACTCCCAGTGTAAAGGCTATCATTGCCAGGGAAAATGCAGCTGTAGACTGTTGAGAGTGAAGGCTTGCCTGGTTCCTTTTTCTATAAGCATAGAACAGTGCCTCACCTTTATATTTCTTGATGATTTTTGGACCCACCATCAACATCTGGTTGGTACCTGTCATCGGCCCGGATGAGGTCTCCCATCCTGGCACCCTCAATCATCATTGCCCCCTCTGAAGCGAGGTAAATTTACAGAATCTTTGGTCTCTGTGCTCCGCTTCTAAGAGTGACAGCACTGCAAATGCACCTGTGCCTGCCAGGATTTGCCTGACAATAAATGCTAGATCTTTAGCCAATAAAACTTATTTTGAAGTACTTTTTTTTTTTCATCCCTGGGATTGAATTTTCTCTGCGTGACTGAGACATGGCTGAGGGTCGGTGAGTTGGTGTTTCTTTTTGAATTCTCAACATCATCAGGAAGGCTATTCCAGAGTTAAGGAGTCATATATGAGAAGGGTTTACCTCCTTTAGTAGAGTTCAACACATTTGTGTCCAATAATTTGTTTTATATCTGTATTAGTGATTGCGATCATGAACGAAACGTTCTTTTAAACTGGATCTCTATGTGAACCTGTTGAACTAGTTTACCAAATCGATCTGAATCATTTGAAATGATACACGTCTCCAGTAAGCATTCGTATCCACAAACGACTTTTTAACATGTCTAATATCAATCAAAATAAACCAATATATACTTAGTTATTCAGTTGTTAGAATAGTACACAGATTAGATTTGAGAAGTGGTGAACTGATAATACTGCGCATATGTGATTCAGAAGATGAACTGAACACAAACAGTGCATGACAGCCTGCTGTGACTGAACTAAATCTGAACAACTGCTGCGCAGGTAAACAGGGGCTGAATGAGAGGATCTGGCAAAACATAAGTTTATTGCATAACAGAAAATAATGGAATCTAAATCAGTGAATCATGCTTCAGGTGGGTTGCAAAACAAAATTGTAAGAAACTTTTCAGATCATGGTTTTAACTGACTGAAATTATGATTGCTGACTACATATTTTTGGCATGTTGAGTCCTAATATGGGAGGATTGTCGATTCGGTTTGCGTAAAGATCTGAACTTCCCATCACTACTGTGTATCTAAACTCAGATGTAGCCTTACACACATATTTTACTTAAGGCAGTTATCTTGTGGGCTGTTGTATTTGAGATTGAAGATGGGTAGATGGTAGTGGTAGATGACAGTGGCATGGGTGGACTTAGTGATTTGGGGGCCCTAAGCAATTCCAGGTATGGGGCCCTAGCATCTTTGAAAAATAAACTAGATGTTAAAAAGTTATATATATATATGTATGTAATTATAAGCAATATATTCACAACTAAAAGTTCTCAAACTATGTGCAGCAGGGGTGTCCAAACAGATTTTAGCTCCAACTTGTCTCAACACACACTTTCAAGATGTTTCTTGAAAGCCTAGTAAGAGCTTGATTAGCTTGCCCAGGTGTGTCTGATTAGAGGTGGAACTAAACTTTATAATATAATAATTAGTTATAATTATAGTTTTAATAATTAAACAAAAAAAAAAACATTGAAACGAGTTTAATTCACAGTCCAAACTAATCTTTTCACCATTTTTCATGTGAATTCATATAAATGTGCAGTACGGAAGTACCATTCTATTATTCATGGGCCCCCCCCGGTTTCGAAAAGATAATAGTATATAGACAGGTTATAGACAGATTTTACAACACATGAAAGACATCGTATAAAAGAGCTATATGATTAATATAGGCTTCTTGGCATTGGTCGGGGGCCCCTAATTCCCCGAGGCCCTAAGCGGCTGCTTACCTCACTTATTGGTTAAGTCTGCCCCTGGATAGTGGTCATGTGTCCTCTGAATACATGATTCAAAATATCTTTGGTTGAGTTTTTTTTTTTTTTTAACACCGAAAACTAATACGTAATTTTAAAACATAAAACTAGTAAATCTACCCTCAAAAATCTAATTAAAATTAAGTGAATTTAAAAACAAAAAGTCAAACCAAAATAAAAACTAAATCTAATGAGAAATCCAAAACTACTATGACCTTGGTATGATAAACAGAAGCTAGATTATACAAAGCTCCTTAGGTAAGCAGCAATATGTTATTATCAATACAAAACAGGCAGCCAGTGTGAGGAAGATAAAATTGGGGTGATATGGTTGTATTTTCTTGACGTGGTAAGAACATTTAGCACTAACGTCATGGTTTCTTCCGTAACCCACGTTCCCCGAATAGGGAACGGAGACGTGTGTCTGAATCTCAGACAATGGGAGTTGTCAGATGACCAATCACTCTGAAGATCAAGAAAACGGGCCAATGAAATGCCAATTCCATTGGCGGAGCTTTGCTCCACAGCTGATCCTGATGAGCTCGTCAGGGCTTTATCAGTCAGGAGGAGCTCATTTAGAATTGCCTGCTGAAGAGCCAATCACTCAGCTCCCAGCTGAAGACTCAGATGCTGTGGCAGTAGAGACACACGTCTCTGTTCCCTATTCGGGCAACATGGGTTACGAAAGTAACCATGACGTTCCCCTTCATATGGGAACTCCAACGTGTGTCTGAATCTCAGACGATGAGAGACTGTATGGAAAACGCCACAGCAGCTAAGCCCATCACGCTCCTGATGTGCAGGCCAAGCAAGGCGTGAGCGCACTGACAGCACCAAAAGCGCAACCTTCCAACGTCCCTAGGCCCTTAATTACCATTAACATGGGAATAATAATTTTATTAGCGGGAGTCGTAATGTGCCTTCACCTAGCTAATATAGACTAGGTTTTTTGAATACGACAATACGTTGGGAAAGCGTCCCAGTCCCCGTAGGGGGAGGACGCTGCGGAGGTCATCTGCGCCGCGTGCTAACGCCCAGGAGGAAGCGACACTTAGTAGAGTGCGCTCTCACATTTAGAGGGCACGGCTCGCCTTGGCATTCATAAGCCAGTGTGATGGCATCAACTAACCAGTGGGCCAACCTCTGTTTTGATACAGCACTTCCCTTCTGCCGACCACCATAACAGATAAATGCTGTTCACAAGTTCTTATGTTTTGCAGTCGTTCCACGTAAGGCGCAAAGCGCAAACGGGACAAAGCAGTGAATGGGCTGAGCCTGCCTCCTCGGAGGGCAGTGCTTGCAGGTTCACCACCTGATCTCTAAACGAGGTGGTAGGAACCTTGGGCACATAGCCGAGCCGGGGTCTCAGGATAACGTGAGAGTAGGCCGACCTAAATTCAAGTCACGATTCGCCGACCGAAAATACCTCCAGATCCCTGACTCTCTTAAATGATGCCCATGCGGTCAGCAGAGCTGTCTTTACAGACAGAAATTTAAGGGATACTGACTTGAGTGGCTCAAACGGGTCCCACTGCAGACCCGACAGGACTACAGAGAGATCCCAAGAGGGCACGAGAGGGGGGCGGGGTTGATTTAAACGCCGCGCACCTCTGAGGAACCGGATGATTAGATTATGCTTCCCGAGCGTGTTGCCATCTACCGCGTCATGATGAGGGGAGATGGCAGCCACGTAAACCTTGAGTGTGGAGGGCGACAGCCTATGCTCCAACTTCTCCTGAAGGAAGGATAACACAACACTAATCTGGCAAGTTCGGGGTTCTTCTCGACGAGAAGCACACCACTCAGCGAATAGACTCCACTTCAGGGCATAGGCATGCCCGATGGCTAGCTGTGGGCCAGTGCATCCGTGCCAAGCGGGGCCTCGGTCAGAGAGTAAAACAGCTGGCAATGAGCGTTCTCGGGGGAAGCAAACAGATCGATCTGGGCTTGCCCGAAGCGAGCCCATATTAACTGGATTGCATCGGGGTGGATTCTCCATTCTCCTCGGTGCACTAGCTGCCGTGAGAGTGCATCGGCTGCACGGTTGAGCTCGTCTGGAAGGTGAATGGCTCGCAGCGATTTCAGCCACGTATGACTCCAGAGGAGCAGACAGCGAGCGAGCTGAGACATGCGGCGGGTCGTATACCCTCCATATGGTTGATATAAGCTACCGTTGCCATGCTGTCCGTCCTGACCAGCATGTGTTTCTGCTCCAGCACCGGTAAAAAGCGACGGAGAGCTAGAAACACTGCCAACAGCTCTAGGCAGTTGATATGCAAATGTAGGCGGGGTCCGGACCATGAATCCGCAGCTGCATGCTCATTGCACACGGCCCCCCAGCCCGTGCTGGAGGCATCTGTCAATACGACAACATGCCTGGATATTAGCCCTAGAAGCACACTGGTCCGTAGAAAAGCTAAATCCATCCAGCGACTGAGAGTGCAGCGACACAGCAGAGTGACGTGCACCCGGTGCGTATCCGCGCACCATGCCCGTCTGGGGATTCGATTCGGGGGTTCGAATCCAGCTCCAGCCCGAGATAAGAGATCCTCTGCACGGGGCAAAGTTTGCTCTTCTCTCGGTTGACCCGAAACCCCAACTGGTCAAGGTGCCGAAGCACTTTGTCTCTGTGCATAATCAATTGACCCCGTGACGAGGCTACAATGAGCCAATCGTCAAGATAATAGAGGATGTGAATGCCCGAGAGCCAGAGAGGCATTAGACAGACAGAGAGAGCCCGAAGGGGAGGACTTTGCATTGCCACGCTCTTCCCTCGAACGTAAACCGGAGAAATGCGTGGTGGCGTGGAAGGATGGAGACATGAAAATACGCGTCCTTCAGGTCTATAGCTGCAAACCAATCCCGAGGACGGACGCTGCGAAGCAAGCGTTTCTGCATCGTTTACGGCATCTTGTGCAGATGGTCTGCGCAGATCTAGGATTGGTCTTAACCCCCCGCTCTTTTTGGGCACGATGAAGTACGGGCTGTAAAACCCGGACCTCATCTCGGTTGGAGGGACCCGCTTGATTGCACCCTTCGCCAGGAGGACAGCAATGTCCTCTAGCAAGACAGTGGCGCTTTTTGGATTGACCATGTAAAGTGAATACCCGTGAACTTGGGAGGGCGAATGGCGAATTGAATCGAGTAACCGAGTCTGACCATCCGTATGAGCCACCGCGACACGCCGGGCAGCGCTAACCAATCCGGCAGTGCGCGCTAATGACACCATCAGAGTGATCATCGACTGCCAGTGAAGGGGCAGCTCGGGAAGGGAGTGCTCACCCCGAGAAGCAGAGCGTGCCAAGGAAGAGCTGAAAATAAGAGTGTCTCTTACCTTTCTCCCTGGATCCCGCGGTGAGATCGGAGTAAGAGAACTGCTGCACTCTGAGGGTCCCGATGCTGCGAGCTGGAAGGCGAAGCGTCCCAGACTGGCAGTGCTCGGGTTTGCGCATCCGGAGAGGATGACCCCCACCGAGGAAAGAACAGGTCCCCTTTTCTTCGGATGGCCCATCCCAGGGACGCCCTGTTCTTATCAGTATCTGCCTTTGGAATTTATGTGAGCCTTCTTTGGTGAAAAAGACATGTTTTGCCATTTAAACAAATGAATATGATAATTTTCATCCCTACACATGAATCAAGTTCAATATATCCAGCAGTACATTCTGCCTGCTACCAGTCTAAGTCTGTAAGGGTCAATTATATTTGATAAATAACAAAAAAGTACCATTACTCCTATTTTTACACAATTTATTTTAAAAAGAATAACAAATGTACAGGAAGGCTTAAAAAAGTTATATTTTTGGTATCACAGAAATGTTTCAAGTATTATATTGCATTCCAGTGATAAATAGTTACCTTGTTTTTCAAAACGGAAGTGACTTGATTCATTAGCCACTACAAGGAAATAATAGAAGGATGTGAATGTGCAATCGTAAAATTGAAAACCAGTTTGTTTATTATGAAGATAATACACAATAAAATAGTACGGCAGGAAATGCAAATTTGCAATAAAAAGCAGCATAACAAGTTGTTCTGTAAATAGCTGGAAGCAAAAGACACTGAAATCCAGAGACTATATAATGCCACACTCACTCTTATGTGATGCAAAAAGTTCCAATTTTCAACAGAGTCAATAACTTTGTACTGTACTAAAAGTGTGATAAAGTTGTGAAATCAAAATTAATGCAATCTGATGTATTGTCTTAAGAGCTTTATGAACCCATGCTAGAAAATTAGACACTTATATATTGAGTAGTACTTTACTTAACACTGAATTTCAAACAGTTCCTTTTATACAAACTTTTGTTAAATGAAAATGATGTGTGTGTTGTGGTCAATTTAGCTATATTTTTGAACATTTTTCCATCTGTATCGTAAAATTATTTGACCACATTCGAATTTCCTGATCTCACCTTTTACAATCAATGAATTTCATCTCACAAAAGTTAAATGTGATTGCATCTTAAGTTAACCATCTACACAACTAAATATACTGTATAAAAGATGTCACAAACATACTGTATTATCATACAGAAATAAAGATGTTTTCGATATCAGTGTGCCAAGGAGTTTCAAGATGTGTCACTTCTCTTTCTGGTTTGTGGTCTCCTCAGCATTATCTCCTCCTCTTGATCACTCTCGCACTCTCTTTCAATCCTGGCCACAGTGTGCCCCGTATAGCCCTTCTTGGATTTGTCCTTTAAACACAGACAAACATATTGACATGAATTCTTGAACGGTATTCAGTCGAAGGAAACATACCACTAAATATGTGATGTTGGGTATGTCAGACAGAAGCGTTCTCTTTACCAGGTCATATTATAAATCAATATTTTCCAGAGACATGTGTCACTACTTCTAGAACCAGACATTTATCCTTGTTGGGAGCCATATAATCGAGCAAGGGTCATGCAATACCTGTTGGTTAGGGTGACCTTTTTTCATCATCCGTGTCAAGTGGTTGCAGAGGGCCACAATTCTAAAAGAAAACTATTAAAGTACAAATAAAAAATTTTTAGAGCAACAACACAGCGAAAAGTTCATGATCGTGATGGAAAAAAATTATTTAAAGAAATATACAGGCTTTAGACAATGAAACTGAAACACTGACCAATTTAATGTTGGAGGTTTCATGACTAAATTTGACCTGTATATATATATATATATATATATACACACATACACACACACACACACACACACATATATATATATATATATATATATATATATATATATTAGGGCTGTCAAAATTAGCGCGTTAACGCACGCCGATTAATTTAAAATATTTGAGTCGTTAAAAAATTTAACGCATTTAACGCAGGTGGCAGTTTTTTTATTCCCTGTTGTGGCTTTTTTACGGAGTTGTAGTCCATGGCGCAGGGCATTGTGGGTGTGTAGTTCGCAACGCATGCGGTTGAATGTGAGCGCGCGCTGTGTGTGTGTGTGTGTGCGGTGAAAGGGAGAAAGTTTGATCCGGTTTTGTGTTAAGTTTACTCCTGTAATTCCACCCGGGAGCTGTTTTGGACTGTGAAGCTGAAATCACTAAAGGAAGTAAAAGAAGGGCATGCATCGAGTACTATTGTCCGTCTCATCATTTGCACGAGCCTGTGAGTTAACGAGCTGTTACTCTGCCGCCGGGCATCGCGGAGAAAGTAACACGTGTGTTCAGGGCTGGCGCGTCCATAGAGGTTACCGGGCGATAATATGGATCCATGTAAATGTACTCAGTTATGTGCCAGATGATGTCGCAAACTGTCAAAGACAGCCCATTCCTCTCTAAGTTGATTCCAAGCACCCTCAAATGTTTCATTAAGTTTGATGTGTTTCCCCCCTACACGCAACTTTAGTAAAGCGTCTGCTTCAGCTGCTGTATCAGAATCCTTGCTTGAGAAATACAGCCATACTTTTAGAACCGGTGCGTGGTTATGATTTGAAGGGAGTGTGTGTCTCTGTGTGTGTGTGTGTGTGCGCGTGCATGCGTGTGTTGTCACCTGATAATGTCAACAGAGAGTACTGTCTTATAGCAACTGTCTGAATGTTAAGGAGCACTAAGCAAAATTGTTTCTACTTTATAATTAAGGTTCTCAACTCGCAAAACAACTTTACAATGAAAACAATTGTTTGTATTCAATACTTTATTATTGTTATTTTTCCCCTCCAATTTCCATATTTGCAATGCCTGTATTTTGGACTTTTTTTTAGTTCACTTAGAATCCAACATGGAAATAATTTTTGTTTGTTATTGGCATTGATTGTTTTAAAATTCAAATGGCACTTACATGCCTGTGTTTTTATTTCTGTAATAAATACGGCTTTTCGTGATTAATCATGATTAATCACAGACAAAAGTGTGATTAATTAGTTAATTTTTTTAATCAATTGACAGCCCTAATATATATATATATATATGAAGAGTTTCACTGCAAAACGCGATAAACGTCATTTTTTTGACATTTGGATTTTATGATTGGAAATCACTGGTCAGATGTTCCCTTATCTATGTGTGAATTGCTGCCATTAACACAATTTAAGAATGAACATTTTAGGCCTACTACAAAATGTATTTTTTCACAAAATGCGATATCCGCCAGACCAGTTTCTTTGCAAAATGCGATATAACAGTTATATACAGTAAGTGTTATATATAGAACAGATATGCGTGAGCTCAGCATCCCCTGGGAGGAGAGTCACCGCCGGCGAAGTGCTCCGAGTTTGCTCATTGATTTAACAACAATAATATCAAAACAAAAAAACATATGTTTTTAAAAAGAGGATTCATTAAGCTAACTAAAAACATTTGCCATTTAATTGTTAATACTGTAGGCGAGCTGTCAGTCACAGGCTACGTTCGTCTGTCAGTCGAGCTAACCTCATGGATTTTGATGATGGATTGGAGCCGGTCATTCCAGCTGCGTAATAATAATAATAATAATAATAATAATAATAATATTACAGTAAAATAAGTCATTAAATATGAATAAGTCATTAAATATAAATATATACAAGTCGTTTATTTAAAGGGCACCTTTGATGAAAAATCGATTTTTTAAGCTGTTTGGACAGTCATATGTGTAGTTATAGTGTATAGACGGTCATTTTGGGGTGGTATAAACACACCCAGTCCTTTTTTTTTCAATTTAACAGCATAAAAACGGTGGACCAATTGGAGCGGTTTTGAGATCGACCGCAACTTGACGTAGGAGTGCGGTCCCCCCGCCCACCGAATTGATTGACAGCTGCATATTAACATGTCTCCGTAGTAACGTGTATAATCATATCAACAAGACAGAATGTGCGCAAAACAACCAGGAATAAAAGGTCTGTTCAGTTCGCGAAGGTCATTAATCACCATCGAATGTGATCAAGAGTGAGTTTAAGTTTAACACGTGTTTAAACGGCTTCAGCTTTACTTCATCACCACAGCCGTGTGTCAGCAAAAAAGACGCTTCAATCTCTGTTTGTGGACATTAAATCAGGTTTATTGTGTACATTAACATAACAGATATCCATACAGCAGTGGATATTAACCCGTATCCTTTCACATTTGCTTGCCAAAGCAGTGCAAAGCTCAACGTGCACGCTGTCTGTGTGTGTGTGTGCGCGCGCGTACGTGCGTGACGAACTCTAACTGCATTGTGTGTGACTCATCGTTGCAACTCCTTAACAAACACATTAAACAGTCTTTGGTAAAGTTCTTACTGTTGTATTTCTCAAACGTAGTGAGATCTGCTTCCTCTACATCTGTTTCTGTTAAGTCTTTCTGTCTGACGCAGCCGAGGGCGGAGATTGAGGCATGCTGACGGGAACGGTGGGTGGGGAGGACTATTCTTAAAGGGCCAGCACCAAAAACAGCAAAAAGTTGTAATGGAAGGATTTTAGAGAGCTATAATTAATAATCTGATGGGTATTTTGAGCTGAAACTTTACAGACAAATTCTGCTGACACAAAAGACTTATATTAAATATAAAAAAGGGGTCATGTATGTGCCCTTTAACTAACTAAATCTTACTTATCTATATTATAACTAATCACTAAAGGGAGAAGACAAGACAGGTTTTAATAAAGAGACATGAAATGTGGGATTAAATCTAAGTGAACGAGGAAAAAATAAACAATAAGATACAGGGTAACTTTCCTGGCTATTCGAAAAGGCCCAATGAACTTCTGGGACAATTTTCTGGACTCAACCTGGAGTGGAAGGTTCTTAGTGGCCAACCAGACTCTTTGACCAGCACGGAAAGTCGGGGCCCTTAGGGGATTAGCCTGATGCTGGTATCTCAGGGAGGTTTGAATGAGAGTGCTTCTAGCTTTCCTCCAGGTTTGTCGACAGCGTCAAACGAATCGTTGGGCTGAGGGAACT
>CAIGQQ010037707.1:5819-30410 GCA_903798035.1 Danio albolineatus
ATATATATATATATATATATATATATAGTTAATGAATATTTCAGCAATTTCATGACAAACTCCTACCCGCCACCTCCTCCGGGCATACTGTCTCTTGAAGTTCTCAATGTTCACCACAGATTGTCGTCGCACAAGGGCTTGTCTTGGGTTTATGGGCTAAAGGAAGAAGAAAAAAAACAATAACAACCACAATTTCATAACTGCTCAATGTTATCTTTGAAATTGCCCAATTTATTTAATGACTAAATGTATAATTTTAGGGTTGATTGCTTAAAAATTCATTCCATATTTCTGTTTAATGTATAAAATGACACTATCACAGTCACCAGCTGAAGTGCCCACAAGCAACATTATAGGATTATTGTGCCAAAACTATTTTTGAAATTATTTTTATTAAAAGTTTCAAATAATAAAAATAAATAAATATTTTTGGTTAAAAATGTTTATCCTGCATTTTATATGAATATAATATTGTAATTTATCAAACAAAAAAATAAAAATTTATACCACCCCTCCCCCTCTGTTAACCATTTGATTGATCCATTGCTCGGTTACAGTCACATGTTCAAAATGGAAAGAAGAGTGAAGAGATGTGGAGCGCAAAATAGAAAACGAAAAAAAGTCTTAAAATGAAAACTGCCATGACAAATTAGCTAATATGAGATTGGTAAGCTTAACCTTCACTATTATTACCATACTTTTAATCAACTTCTAATGCTTTTGGGAGCGAAGGGTGCCAAATCATTAGTTATTCATTATCGCCCCCCAGTCACTGCATGGGCTTTTACTTAACAGGAGGTTTTGTTCTTGCAGGGGGGGCAGTGATGCACAGCCACACCTGGACTGTGTCCGAAATCGCATACTTCCATCCTGTACATTATGTGAAAAACAATATAATTCAATGGGCTGGCGTAAAGTTGACTTTATGGTTAATGCTTGATAGTCGTAAATTTATGGACCGTCAGCTTCAAAAGATTAAATTTGTATTCACTGCATTTAAATGTTCATTAAACATTACAGTTACTATAGTTATTTAGTGAAGAGCAGCAAATTAATCTACTTTCACTTTTCATAGAAACATTACAAATGTGGGAGAAATACGGGAAAATACATACACAGAAGATAGTGGATAGAATGGTAAAATACATTAGAATTAATATGGCAAAAACAAGAGGGTTTGTAGGTATGAGTAGCATACGCTGGCACACACGTTTTAATTCAAAATCATATAGACAGCAAGGTGTAAAGTAAAGTTCATATAGATGTAAAAGTTTTATCAAAATAAACTGTTAAATCATACTTACAGTTGGGGTCAAAAGTTATAAGGGTAATCTGAAAAATATTCATTATTTATTATTATTTATTATTAATTAATTAATTAAATAATTTTGCCAAAATAAGAGGGATCACACAAAATGTATGTTTATAAATACAGACCAGAATATTAGGGCCAGACAGAATCTGCAGACATTTTTTGCTATTTGCTAAAATCTGCGGATTTATGCTGAATGATTTTAGGATTATCATAACTAAAAACTGGGTAAATATAAATTTACGCACATCTGCAGATTTCTGCACGCGCAGATTCCGTGTAGACCTACTGAATATATTTCATACAAGATAAAAAATAATATTTGGATTAAAAAATTCCCTATAAATTCTTAACCCTGTTAAAACTGACACATAAACAAATAGTTAGAATATACAATTTTTTGGAACTGAGATGTTTATTAATCCTTCTATCAAGATCCATTTTTAAACTATATACATGTTTTTATAAATGTATTATGTATCATATTGATACATCAGGCCGCAAAATTCGAACCCGCATACCACTCAGTAAATATACAATTGCGCCCCTGCCTCAGGGTAAAATATAAATAAATTTGTCCATTAGTCTGTACTGCAGCATGGGATTGTGTGTATAAAAGTCTTAACCGTTTAAGAAAAAACATCCACAAACCCAAAAGTTTTCAAAGTCTCTAATAAATACTCCCATTCTACACAGAAACCGCCACCAACTTCAAGATACAATGTTTGAACCATATGGTCCTCCAGAAATGTTTGGTAGACCTTGAAAGTGACATGCCCATCTAGCACAAGTATTGTGTTATCTCAGAGAGATCACACTAACACAATCATTTAGATACTGAAATAACATACAGTAAATTTTAAATGTAATATTAAATTTCATTTTCAAAATTGCTTTAGAGCACCTGTTCCATTGTAAACAGAAAAAAACATTGATTAATTCAGTTAAAACATGCCAGCGCTTCCGTGAGTTCTGAAAAAGAGTACTCTATAGGATTGATGAAAGAAAGAAGAGTGATTTACCTGAACACAAGTAAGGGAAAAGGCCTTTGCTTTCATAATAAATATAGATTTTTAAAAAGTGCTAATTGACATATGTAGTTTCAGTTTAAATAATCTATTTAAATTTGACTATAATTGACATTTACATACAGTGCAAACTGTGAGACCCTGTGAGGGTTTATAGGCCTATGCTATTTATATGTCATCATGCCATTATAATGTTTATTTAGTAATTGTATGAATTTTGGAACAGTATTTAACTGTACTACGCCGATTAATATCGCAATTTATTTTTCCTGTTTTTTTTTTATCTTTTAGAAATGCTCTCTCGTTCTCTCTGCATGCGTGGGCATGGTGGGAAGGGTAGAGCATGATGGTCGGAGTGAGGATGAAACACTGCACTCTTTTCACTTGACGCAATAATGAAAGAGTTAAGATTGTTTGGAAAAAATCACAAGCCCAGTAAGAATGATTCCACTTGGATGCAAAGATGCAGCAATAAAGCATGTTTTTTTCTTAGTACTTGTTTCAACTAGTTTGTAAAACAATATACCTGGCTAAGAGTAAATGAAAAAAAATTCACCTGCAAGATAGATTGTAAGCATCAATAGATAGATTGTATGTATCAAATTATATGAAAACTAGAGGGATACTGTCACGGATTGGTCAGGCTCCCACGTCACTCAATCACATAGAGCACGATCACCTGAGTTTTAATTAGCACACAGCTGCTGTCCATCACCGAGCACCCCATAAAGACTCAGGCTGCGTCCGAAACCGCTTACTACTCAGTAGGTACTGCATTTGAATTTAAACGTACTACTCGGCCGTTAGAAAAGTAAGTTCTCTACAGTATGAATGTGAGAAGTATGAATGGGATTCGGACATACTACATCCACCATTTTGTCACGGTCACGTGACCTACCTGCGTCAGTTGCGTCGCTTCACTCCCATTCATGAATTCTCTCGCGGGGCATCATGGGATAGCGCAGCGTGCATGGGATGCGCACTTCAGAATCTCGCCAGAAGTAGTAAGTCATCCGGGTACTTCTCGCATACTGATTTTCGAATTCTATGAATTCGGACATACTACTCGACTCGCATACTGATTTTAGCGTACTGTATAGTATGGAAGTATGCGGTTTCGGACGCAGCCTCAGTCTTCACAACACTCAGTGTCCAGGCTCGTTTCTACGAAAGCGGACTCTGAGTGTTCACTCTGTGCTAGCCAACACTCACTCATCTGAAAACTGTACTTACCGTCTCTCTGTTTTCTCCTAGTCATTCCGGTTCCCCGAGTCTCCAGTCTATGGTTCGTTCGTCATCTGTGTGTCCATCGTCAACAGTATCTGGTGTGTGTTGTCCATCCTCTCGTGTGTCATCCACTCTGCAGAAGTTAAGGACTGTGATCGTCAACATTATCCCATATCCTCCTGGCACTTCCTGTTGTGTTCCTTGTTGTCAAAATAAACACCTTTACGTTTCACTTACCCCTTCTCTCCGTCTGCTTCATAACAGAAGCCCGGACCATACAACAGTGACAACATGAGCACCCCCGATCACTTCCAAGAGCTGGTGGATCAGTTAAAGAGGATTCTGATGCCATCAGCTCCACTTACCGACACACCACCAGCACCGAGCACTTCCGCATCAACGTCTTCTTCATCCACCATCTCCTCCAGTCCCATGGCTCGACCAGCGCCCTACTCAGGCGGGGTGGAGGAGTGCAATGGATTTCTTCTTCAATGTTCCCTTGTGTTTGATATGCAACCCTCTCTATATCACACAGATCGTTCCAAGATTGCCTACATCGTCTCCCTTCTCTCTGGACCTGCACTCAGATGGGCTGAGACCATCTGGAACCAAGCCGGGCCGGTCATGAGTTCCATTACATCATTCACGGAGTACTTCAAAGAGGTTTTTGGCCGTTCCGACGGAGAAGTTGCCGCCGGAGAACAATTATATCATCTCAAACAAGGTAAGATGTCCACTCAGGATTATGCTCTCCGTTTTCGAACCTTGGCGGCTGCCAGTGGATGGAATGAGCGATCTCTTCTCACTACCTACCGGCTCGGCTTGGAACCCACACTTCGAGTACAACTAGCCGCCTTGGACGACACGATGGGTTTAGAGAAGTTCATCCAACACTCACTTCGATGCTCTGATCGTCTCAGAACCTATCAACTAGACCCTGGACCCCTTCCACAAGCACTCCTCCGGTCGCCTATGATCATCGAATCTGGTAGACTAACAGCTACAGAGCGACAGAGGAGGCTGACCCCGCTCTGTGCCTGTACTGTGGCGCCAACGGACATGTCCGGCTCGACTGTCCACTCCGTCCCACACGGTCCTCAGTGAGTGTATTCAGTTCAAAAATAGAACAGATTCATCCTCTCACCACTACTGTTCAATTAACTACTCTTTCTGTGTCCATTCTAGTCACAGCGCTTATTGACTCCGGGTCAGCTGGGAATTTCATCTCCAATTCCCTCTGTCGCCAGCTCCAACTCCGCACGGAAGCTTCCACCCACGTCTACCAGATTCAACCCATAACTCATAACATTCATTCATCAGCAAGTATTCACCGCCAATGTGAACCTGTACATCTCCAAGTTAGTCTATTACATCAAGAAAACATTCAATTCCTGGTTCTGGAGGGAGCTAATATGGAAGTCATCCTAGGGCGCCCGTGGCTGGTGAAGCATGATCCCATCATCTCTTGGGGCACCGGAGAAATCAAGAAATGGGGTGATACTGCATTCACCAACCTGTTTTCCCGATCTTCCTCTTCAGAGTCGTAAGCCCCTATCTGTGTATGTGACGTCCGTCGAAAGTCCTATCGATAAGCAATCTGTTAATATCCCCGAAATCTACTCTTCCTTTAAGGACGTATTCTGCCCCAAGAGAGCTTCCCAGCTACCTCCGCATCGGCCATGGGACTGTGCAATTGACCTAGTTCTAAATGCCCAGTTGCCTAGAGGGAAGATCTACCCGCTATCGCTTCCAGAGACAAAGGCCATGGAGGAATATATACAGGAGGCTCTTAGTCAGGGGTATATTCGTCACTCTAAATCACCCGCAGCTTCAAGTTTTTTCTTTGTGGCCAAAAAGGATGGAGGGCTGCGGCCATGCATTGATTATAGAGTTCTTAATAAAAGTACAGTCAAGTTCCGCTATCCACTTCCCCTTGTACCAGCAGCTTTAGAGCAGTTGAGAGCAGCCTAGATATTTACCAAGTTGGACCTCCGCAGCACCTACAATCTGGTAAGGATACGAGAGGGGGACCAGTGGAAGACGGCTTTCATGACCCCTACTGGTCACTATGAATTCCAGGTCATGCCCTATGGCCTGGTCAACGCCCCCTCCGTATTCCAACATTTCATCCACGAAGTACTCCGGGAGTTTCTTCATCGATTCGTTATAGTGTATATAGATGATATCCTCATCTACTCCCGGAGTGAGACCGAACATCGCCAACACGTTGCTGAGGTCCTCCAAACCCTCAGAGAAAACCATCTCTTTCTGAAGGCTGAAAAATGCTCCTTCCATCAACCGTCTGTCCAGTTCCTTGGATATAATATAGACCAATCAGGTGTCCGTATGGACGAGGGGAAGGTCCACTCCGTAGCTTCCTGGCCCGAACCCACCTCCATCTAAGAGCTCCAACGATTTCTTGGATTTGCCAATTTCTACAGACGGTTCATCAAGAATTACAGTATACTCACCACTCCTCTCACCAACCTGCTAAAAAACAAACCCAAGAAAATCCTCTGGTCCAATGAAGCAGCCGCAGCCTTCCGTCACCTCAAGGAGGCATTCACAAAGGCCCCACTCCTGACTCATCCAGATCCAGATCTTCCATTCACGCTGGAAGTTGACGCATCCACCACTGGAGTAGGGGTGTTACTCTCTCAGTATCATGGTACGCCTCCACTACTACATCCATGTGCCTACTTCTCCCGGAAGCTGAGCCCGGCGGAGCAAAACTACAACATCGGCGATAGAGAGCTCCTTGCCATCAAGCTCGCATTAGAGGAGTGGCGGCATTGGTTGGAAGGAGCACGACACCTTTTCCATGTGATCACTGATCATAAAAATCTACAATTTCTGAAAGAAGCAAAGAGATTGTGTCCTCGTCAAGCCCGCTGTTCCCTCTTCTTTTCACGGTTTCATTTCTCCATCTCCTATCGCCCTGAATCCAAGAACCTTCGAGCAGATGCACTATCCCGGATGCACGAGCAACAAGATACCGTAGAAATACCAGCCAGAATTCTCCCTGACCATATCTCCTTATGTCCCATTACCTGGACTGCTCCTCCAGCCGTCGCCACTCCTAAAGATCAACCTCCGCCGGGTTGCCCACCACATCGGCAGTTCATACCATCAGAACAACGGGTAGATATTAATCACTCCGTCCACACCTCCTTAGGCACTGGGCATCCAGGGACCAACTATACCCTCTCGCTACTGTCCCAACGCTTCTGGTGGCCGAACATGGCAAGGGATGTGAGAAGATACATCCAAGGATGCAAAGAGTGTGCACAGTCGAAGAGCCCTCGTCATCTGCCTGCCGGAAAACTTCATCCCTTGCCAGTCCCGAATCGTCCCTGGTCACACCTAGGAGTGGATTTCATGACTGACCTACCTTCATCTGATGGGAAGACATGCATTCTAGTAATCGTCGACCAATTTTCAAAGTTTATAAGATTGATTCCATTAAAGGGGCTTCCCACAGCCTTCGAGACAGCGGAACAAATATTTAATCAAGTCTTCAGATCTTTCGGACTTCCAGAAGACATTGTATCAGATAGAGGCCCTCAGTTCATTTCCAGGCTATGGAAAGCGTTCTTCAAACTCCTGGGTGTGACCGTCAGTCTCTCGCCTGGATACCATCCACAAACAAATGGCCAGACCGAGAGAAAAATCCAGGAGGTGGGACGATTCCTGAGGACCTATTGTAACGGTCATCAGAACTCCTGGAGCCAGTTTCTGGGCTGGGCGGAGTATGCCCAGAATTCACTGCGGCAACCCACCACCGGACTCACGCCATTCCAGTGCGTTCTAGGTTTTCAACCCCCACTATTTCCATGGGATGGCGAACCATCTGATGTCTGGGACGAGGCTCATCAACATCTCCAGAGGGCAGTCCGCAGGAACAAGGTGATTGCCGACAAGAGAAGAACTGATAGACCCGTGTACAATCCAGGGCAAAAGGTGTGGCTCTCCACAAGGGATATCCGCCTGCGACTGCCCTCTCGGAAACTTAGTCCCAGATTCGTTGGTCCTTTCACGGTCTTAGACCAAGTCAACCCCGTCACTTATAAACTCCAATTACCAGCACAATATCGCATCCACCCCACTTTTCATCTTTCACTCCACAGAGCCTGACCACGAAGAGGAACCCCCTCCCCCACTGATGCTGGAGGAAGGAGCCGTATACGCAGTGAAGGACATCTTACGGTCCCGGCGTCATGGTGGTCATCTGGAGTACCTTGTGGACTGGGAGGGGTACGGTCCAGAAGAAAGATCATGGGTCCCCAGAGCCGATATTCTAGATCCCGCACTCATGAATGAATTCCACTCTAATCACCCTGAGTTCCCGGCACCTAGAGGAAGAGGTAGACCACCACGACGTCGGAGGTCTAGGCCCTCAGGAGCGGGCCCTGGGGAGGGGGGTAAGGTCACGGATTGGTCAGGCTCCCACGTCACTCAATCACATAGAGCACGATCACCTGAGTTTTAATTAGCACACAGCTGCTGTCCATCACCGAGCACCCCATAAAAACTCAGTCCTCACAACACTCAGCGTCCCGGCTCATTTTTACGAAAGCAGACTCTGAGTGTTCACTCTGCGCTAGCCAACACTCACATATCTGAAAACTGTACTTATCGTCTCTCTGTTTCCTCCTAGTCATTCCTAGTCAGAATGTGTTGTCCATTCTCTCGTGTGTCATCCACTCTGCAGAAGTTAAGGACTGTGATCGTCAACATTATCCCATATCCTCCTGGCACTTCCTGTTGTGTTCCTTGTTGTCAAAATAAACACCTATACGTTTCACTTACCCCTTCTCTCCGTCTGCTTTATAACAGATACAGAGTGGTAACACTTTATAGTAACTACACGCTCTGAATCATCTATTAAGCATTAGCAAATAGTGAATTCGTTATCTGTTAAGCATTAACACTAAATTAATAAATGGTAGTAAGCAGTTTATACCTGCAGCTACAAATGCTTTATTCTTGACTTATAAGTACATTTATAATGTGCTTAATAATTGTGTTTTCATATGTTGTTAAGGATTCATTTTTCATTACTAAATTAAGTATTGCATTTACAAACCAGTTTTTTAAGAATATTTGGTGGTTTTAAACGATCATCCAGAATGAGTTAGTTAATGATTAATAAACTATTCAAATCAACATTTATATATTGCATTATTAATAGTTAATTTGTATGTTAATAAATGCTTTATTAACTCAACTTCATCAAGTTTTGTGACCTAATCTAAAGTGAGGACTATTCATGCTTTATAAATCCCTTATAAATGATAATTAAAGGCTCAGTTTTATTCTAAACAGGAAAAAAGAACATAGACGACTTTATTAATTTCTGTTCATTTAAATATTGTCACATCCCCAGCTCGTTACTCTTTATCATCAGCTCATCACTCCCAATCACCCAGACCGTCTTCCAGCCATGCACAATCCCCAGCCTATTAGCCCTGCACGTGATAGCACTCCGGACACTCTTTATCAGCTCCCTTCCTTCACTTGCCCTTCGTCGAGTATCACCGATGGACATGATCTCCCTAACCTGCTCTTCACCTCGTCTCGGACACCCTCCTGTGCTTCCAGCGATTCTCCTCCATCTCGACTCCAAACAGGGAAGTGACTTTCATGAACTCTGATCTCTCACTCTTCTGCCTGGATCCCTAACCCTATACCTTCGTCCCTTCAAAGCCTTCATCTTGTGTCAACCCTTAAGCCAGTTAATAAATACTGCTTTTTGTACGTTTGACTCAATCTCCTTCTTCTGATCGTGACAGGATACTCTATCAAAACAGATGAAAACAGATTTCCTGATCTGACCAGAAGTAAACAAACCGCTCGGCGCGACAACTAGAAAATTCACCACTCACTCACTTTATGGAGGCTGTTGTTGGATCCCCCGACCCATTCGCCGAGCTGGTAACAATGACTTCTTCGGGTTTGCCCACCGCATCATCAAATGCAGCGCCTGGCGCCTTGGCTCTATTACCAACACGCCGCTTGCACATCCTCTATGCTATAACAGCGAGCCCAGCACCTGCAGTGGCTTCATTCTCCAATGCTCCCTTTACATCGAAGCAAACTCTCCACGGTTTCCGAACGAAGCCTCTAAGATCTCCTATATCATCTCGCTGCTGACAGGAAAGGCGCTGCAATGGGCAGACTCGTTCTGGTCATCCAAGAGCCCGGCCCTCTCCTCCTTCTCAGCCTTCACCTCTCACTTCCGGGAAGTGTTTGGGGCAACACTCACCCCGATGTCTGTTCATGATGAGCTTATCAACCTCCGTCAAGGAAACACCACCATTCATGAGTACACTCTGAAATTCCGCACTCTGGCAGCTTGCAGTGGCTGGAACCAGGTGGCGCTCCTCGCCGCCTACAGAAGGGGATTGCACCCCGACATCCAGAAACAAATGGTGATATACGATGACAGTGCCCAAATTGAAACCTTTATAAAAAAGGCCATCTCCGTCTCTCAACATCTATCTGCATGTGTCTTACCTCCTCTTGATATCCGGAACCCTTCTATCCAGCCACAGTCACCACCACCAATGAGCCACGACGAACCCATGCTCACTGACACACGTCATCTGACAGTTTCTGAACGTCAACGCCGCATCCAACGCCGGCTCTGCTTGTACTGCGGTGAAGCCTCCCACCAGATTGCCGCCTGTCCAGTTCGTCCCCCTCGTCTAATGGTGAGTGCGTTCTCCTTGACTCCTGCTGTTTCTCATATGCCTCATATCACTGCCAAACTAATCATACACTCCCGTATTCTCCCTGTACATGTATTGGTGGATTCGGGAGCTGCCGGAAACTTCATCTACTCCAACTTCCTAGCCAAGCATCATTTACCCTCTGTCTACAGTGAGACCACCACTCATGAAATCACCAACATTCAAGACATCCATTGGGCGATGGGAGGATCACACGGCGGACCAAAGAGGTGACGTTAATCACTCCTCCTCACCACCAGGAGAAGCTGGTCCTGCTCGTCCTTCCACGGGCCAATGTCGACATAGTGCTGGGTCGTCCGTGGCTCATCCAACACCACCCTGTCATAAACTGGAGCACAGGAGAGGTACAGTCCTGGGGTCCGGACTGCAACAATCACCATAGCCCTCCAGCAGCACCGACCCCTAATTCGAAACAACATACCCTTCCGAAACAACATACACCACCACCGTCCAGCCACCTCCAGAGACCCCATTATCCTCCATCCCAGAACCCTACCACGCCTTCCAAGATGTCTTCAGCAAAGCACGAGCCACGCAGTTACCCCCTCATCGGCCCTGCGATTGTAGCATCGACCTGCTGCCCGATGCCAAACTACCCCATGGACGGATTTACCCCCTCTCACGTCCTGAGTACGAGGCGATGGATGAGTACATCAAGGAGGCCCTCCAGCAGGGGTTCATCAGACCTTCCACTTCTCCCGCTGCATCGAGCTTCTTCTTCGTCGTCAAGAAGGATGGCGGGTTAAGGCCCTGCATTGATTATAGAGTCCTGAATGAAGCTATGGTGAAGTTCGCATATCCCTTGCCCCTTGTGCCCGCGGCCTTGGAAGAGCTCAGGGAAGCCCGGATCTTCACCAAGCTGGACCTCCGCAGCGCCTACAACCTGATCTGTATCCGAGCAGGGGACAAGTGGAAAACAGCCTTCATAACACCCACCGGCCACTTTGAGTATCAGGTGGTGCCCTATGGCCTAGCCAACAGCCCATCCGTCTTCCAGAGCTTTATGAGCGAAATCTTCCGTGACCTCCTTCATAAATTTGTAATTGTCTATATCAACAATATACTCGTCTATTCTAGTAATCTGGCCGACCACCAAAGCCATGTTATTCAAGTCCTCCAGCGGCTCCGTAGGCATCACCTGTACCTCAAAGTCGAGAAGTGCGAATTCCACCAGTCCACCGTCTCCTTCCTAGGATACGTGATCTCCGCTGAGGGGGTCTGCATGGAGACCGGGAAAGTCGAGGTCGTGGCCAAGTGGCCGGAACCTCGGACTGTGAAAGAACTCCAGAGGTTCCTGGGATTTGCGAACTTCTATCGTAGGTTCATCAGGAACTACAGCCTACTGTCAGCCCCATTAACATCGTTACTCAAGGGAGAGGCCAAGGACCTGTCTTGGGATCCCAGTGCCTGTCAGGCCTTTGCCCTTCTTAAACAAAAATTTACCACCGCTCTGATTCTATGCCATCCCGATCCTGCCCAGTCCTTCTTGGTGGAAGTTGATGCAGCGGATGTAGGAGTAGGAGTCAGAGCCATACTATCGCAGTGGTCTGGTGAGCCCCCTGCTCTTCACCCGTGTGTGTACTTCTCCAGGAAGTTGAGTCCAGCGGAGCAAAATTATGGTATCAGAGACCGCGAACTACTAGCCATCAAGCTCTCCTTCAAAGAGTGGCGGCACTGGCTTGAGGGAGCCAAGTCACCTGTCATCGTCCTCACTGACCATAAAAACCTCCAATACCTCCGTAATGCTCACTGTCTCAATGCCCGTCAAGCCCGCTGGTCCCTCTTCTTCAATCGCTTCACATTTCATATCACCTACCAGCCCGGCCACAAGAACATCAAAGCAGACGCACTCTCCCGTCTTTACTCACCTGACCCTGCTTCTGATAATCCTGAGCCCATTCTTCCACCAGTATGTCCGGGGATGCTCGGTCTGCGCCGTTACCACCACTCCTCGCCATCTACCCAAAGGAAAACTCTTGCCTCTGCCCATGCCCGCCGGCCCTGGACACACCTCGGAGTTGACTTTGCCACAGACTTACCCCCACTTACTTTGGTATCCCCGAGGACATTGTATCTGATCGAGGACCCCAATTCATCTCCAGGGTCTGGCGAGCCTACCATCCTCAAACTAACGGCCAGACCGAGCGAAAGATCCAGGAGATCGTTCGCTATCTCCGGGCATACTGCGCCCGCCATCAGAATACCTGGTCCCAGTATCTGCCGTGGGCTGAATATGCCCAAAATTCTCTCCGCCAAGCCACCACAGGGCTTCCTGGGCTATCAACCTTCCTTGTTCCCCTGGACCGGGGAGGCCTCTGAAGTGCCCGCGGTGGATCACTGGTTCCGTTAGAGCGAGAGGGTGTGGGACTCAGCCTATGTCCACCTTCAACGGGCAGTCCGGAGGCACACGGATAATGCCAGCCATCTTCGCCTTCCCACTCCAACTTACCACCCAGGAGACAAGGTTTGGCTATCCACCCGCAACATCCGCATCCGACTGCCCTGTAGAAAGCTGAGTCCCTGCTACATAGGGCCATTCACCATCCAGTCACAGATTAATGCAGTCACCTATCGTCTCAATCTACCTCCTCACTACCGTCTGTCACCAGCATTCCATGTATCACTCCTTAAACCTTACACTGACCCTGTCTCTTCTCCCTCTGCAGACCTCCGGACGCCTCCCCCTCCAGAGCCACCCGAAATCCTTGGCGATAACATCTACCAGGTCCAGGAAATCCTTTCCTCTCGGCGGCGGAACGGCCAGCTCCAGTACCTGATCGAATGGAAAGGATTGGGTCCGGAAGAGAGGTCGTGGGTCCCCCGCAACGACATCTTGGACCCCACTCTCCTAGATGACTTCCACCTTCGTCACCCCAACCAACCTGCTCCACGGAGTCGTGGCCATCCCCGCCGTCGTCCTAGGGTGCCAGGAGTCACCCGTGGAGGGGGGGTGGGGGTACTGTCACATCCCCAGCTCGTCACTCCTCATCATCAGTTCATCACTCCCAATCACCCAGACTGTCTTCCAGCCGTGCACAATCCCCAGCCTATTAGCCCTATACCTGATAGCACTCCGGACACTCTTTATCAGCTCCCTTCCTTCACTTGCCCTTCGTCGAGTATCACCAATGGACACGATCTCCCTAACCTGCTCTTCACCTCGTCTCGGACACCCTCCTGTGCTCCCAGCGATTCTCCTCCATCTCGACTCCAAACAGGGAAGTGACTTTCATGAACTCTGATCTCTCACTCTTCTGCCTTTATCTCTAACCCTATACCTTCGTCCCTTCAAAGCCTTCATCTTGTGTCAACCCTTAAGCCAGTTAATAAATACTGCTTTTTGTACGTTTGACTCAATCTCCTTCTTCTGATCGTGACAAATATACAGTTGAAGTCACAATTATTTGCCCCTCCTGAGTTATTAGCCCCCCCTGTTTATTTTTTACCCAATTTTAAAGGAGAGAAGATTTTATAATTATAAAACATAAATCCTGTGGTTACCGCTCTAAGGTCAGAGGCTGCTCGGACAGGTCACTCAAGAGGAGTGCAGTGTAGTGTATTTATTTAATTGTAAGTGTTTGTGTATTTGCCTGCTTTGGGCAGAGGCAAAATCATCCATAATGTGTACAGAGAATGCTCCCTTCCTTTTCCTTGACTGGAATGAGGATAGGGGAATGCAGCTCATGTTACATTGAGTGGAGGAGAGGAGTGAATGAGAAAAGAAAAATAATAAGAGTAGAAGTGTGAATGTGTGAATGTGTTTAGTTTTCAAGAAAGATTCAAAGAAGTTTGTTTTCAAGAAAGAGTAGGTTAAAAGAATAATTATAATACATTACAATATAAAAGAAGGACTGCATATGTGGTGTGATTTAAGGAGCAAGATTGATGGAGTTTAGGGAAGAGATTATGATAAAAAGGAGGAGTAACAATTGGAGGAGGAGGAACAATTGCATTTGAGAAACACAGACAGCAGAAAAGGCAGCAGAATATACTAGTTAAATATTCTTCTGAAATGATCTATGTTTTAAGCTTTGTATATGTTAAAAAAGAACAACAGGCAGAGTGGACTGAAATTCCTGACATAGCAACAGGTGGAGGACAGGCTGCCCCAGGAGGGGGTAAGAGAGAGATTTATGGTGTCAATGTGTGAAAAATAAATGAATTATGTCTATTTACAGCAGAGCAGAGAATAAAAGATATCAAACTATTAGATAAAATGAGATAGACTTTAACATAATACTAATGGGTAGAATATAAGTTATTAAATGAAAAGATATATTATAAAGTACTATAGTAAGATACCAAAAAGAAAATACCAAATAATAGAGTAAGATATTACAAATATAGTTATATAGAAAGGAATTTGAAGCTATACTAATGAATACTAAGAAATATAAATGAAGCCATATTTATAAATATACTTGGAGATAAAGGTAGTATAGAGTAAAATAATATATCACTAAAAAAATAGATTTAAATATGAATAGATAACAGCTACGTTAGTTTTTTGAGTAAAGAAAAAGGTGAGAAAAGGAAACTGAAGATGTAATGATAAAATGTGTAAATAAAATAAGGCAAAAAATGGATAAGAAAACCTAAGAGGTAAAAACCTGAGATTAAGGAAAGAAACTAAAGTCCAAACGTTGCTTAATAGATAAAAAACGAGATGTTTAAAATATACTTAAAATAGGTACATTAAATTTAAGATCAAAGTAAAATAGCAGTAACATTCTGAAGAAACTAAGGGTTGACTTTAGAGGATTAGATTGTATTTAAGGCCAATAAAAAATGTTTTAACATCTTCCTGAAAGTCAGCTACATAATGTTATCTGAGTTATTCATTTGTAGTAAAGTACAGTGATTCAGATGAAAAGCTTAGACAACGAGTAAATGTTAAAGAACATAATGACCTCAAAAATATTATAGATTTTATGAAGAAGAGTTTATGAATAAGCTAAACTGATAATTAGCATTGCATTTCAAAAATGAAAAATGTGTCTAGTAAAAAATATGTGAGTTCAATTTAATAATGTGAATTCTAAGCTATAGCAGTAATGATTTTGAACAGTTGTACCTAAGATTAGGCCACCATGTAATATTGTTAAATTAAAACAGGTATGGAAAACGGCTATGGAAATGAGAAATTAAATGCTCAAAAATGTGGCATAGAAAATAAAAGATAAAATAATGACAAATGGCAAACGGAAAGAACATTTCATGCAAGCAGTGAGGAAATAGAAACTGAGTATAGAAAATGTTAGACAAATTAAAATATGATGTAAAAATGACCAGCTAGTAAAGAAACACTAGCATAGATAAAGAGAAAAATAAGTAAAGTACCAGCTGAAACTAAAGACATTAAATTAGAAGTAAATTAAAGAAACAGAAAATTTATACAAAAATACAGATGATTTAGAATTAGAGAAAATTAAGCTGCTATACAGCAAAGAGAAGAAAATAGATGGAAGGAGTCTTCATTTGATGGAGGAATAAATGGGAAAGAGGAAAAAGACTTGTATTGGGTCATGAGCTAAATTTCATATATTAATTAAGAGGGCATAGGGATGGACTCTGGGGGACTGTAGTATCATACCTACCAGACATCTCTTAAGTGCACTGGCAAATGGAAAATGTGTTTGAAATCACAATGGACAAATTGTTGGCTTTGAACACTTGTGACAAGTACTGTATAGCAGTGAAGCAGGCACTGCATGCCCAGGAATTACTGAAGACTGAAAAGGCTCCTTATGTCCAGAGACACTAAAAAGAGGCAAACAAGAGAACGGTGAACTGATCAAACAACAAAAAGTGCTCCACCAGAACTTTACTTCAGATCAATGAAAAAAAGAAACCAGCACTAAGAGACATGGAGAAAAGTTGTGCCATGATATGGAGAAATGTGTTGAGTCTGGACACCACAGAAAAGACTGCAGCACTAATCTATGAACCAGCTGTCTTCTCAGGGTGCGAGGAGGGAGAGTCTGGCAGTCCACGTCAAAGCAGCAGACCTATAGTCCAAATTAAGCTGACCATTCAGTTGGCAAATTAAGAGCAAAATTGTAGCTACCCATTTTTGTATCAAATCAGACTCCTGTCAATTTGATAGAGAGAAAAGTATCAGGTAAACTGAAGGAAAATCTTATATGAAAATTTACGATGAAATTTTAAATGTGTAATGTTGAAATGATATTGAAATAATTTTGTTTAATTTTAATAGGTCTACTCATAAAGGTCCTTGAACATAAAAGGATAACGTACAATGCATGGTGGTGACTAAAGAAAAAAAAACAGCTTTTGATAACTCAATAAATAATTTGGATAACAAATTTTAAGAAATTAATTATGTAATTAAAAATAAAGGAAACATCTTAGTATAATCTTACTTTGAACAATCTAAATCAAGATTTGAGAGACAAAAATAATTGAATGAAAAATGTGATTTATACTAAAGAAGAGAATAAAACACACACACACACACACACACACACACACACACACAAACTTAAATGAACTCACAGTACATAATAAGTCAAAAAGTAACAGTTCTAAGTGTTCTAAAAGAATAATTGAAAGAGAAAAGTGTTTAAGAAAAGAAAACAGAAAACAGATTTTGATGATATGTGAAGAAATTATTAAAAGCAAAAAGTATTAAGGTTTAATGAGGAAACATCAGAACAGATAGAGAGGAACCTATAATGAAATCCAGTGATTTTTTTTCAGTCAATTTGTAAAAAAACTAGAACAAAAATGTATGGATAACCAGTTTGCTGTGAGAGCAGGAAGGAATAGGAGCTGGAAGTGGATAACGCAAATTACTATAAAGTGCAAATTGAGAAATATAGCTCAGAAATGAATTTTAAAAAATTATAGTTAATAAACAGTTACAAGAGCTATTGGAGATTGAGAAAATGGTGCATTGATCATACACAATTGTAAGGAAAGGCTAAAAGAGCTGAAGAGGAACCATCAAGGTCTAGTTAAAAAAGATATGTTAAAATAATAATCTCAACAGGACTGATGTGTTAATGAATGCATTGATGAGTGATCGCATGGAAACTGACAGAAACAGGCATCTAACACCGCATGAAGTAGTATTGGGTCGACTCTAGCATAAAACCCTCACATATAACTTTGCATATAACCATGAATTTAACCTTGTGGAATGGTTCACGAAGATGCCTAATTCTGTGCAAAGAATAATTTTGGTCTGTTATGAAGAAACTAACTGCCATGTGCAAAGCGATATCTGTACAGGAAACCAGAAAGGGGTAGAAGTAGGGAAAGAAGTGATGCCAGGTCCAGTTATTGCCGGTGATCGAGTGCATTTAAGGGTGTCTGAAGAAAGTGGAGTGAGCTCAGGAGAAAAAGACCATATGCCAAGGTTGCCAAAGTAGATGCCATCGACAGGGTATCATCGAAACCACTGCAATAGGGTGCCAAAGGAAACAACTTCAGCAAGAGAACACTGACCGGAAACAGAATCCCATAGCTCTAAAGAATGAAGTGCAAAGTGTGGCAGGAGGAGTTTAAAAGAGATATGATTCTGATAATCTGCTTGAGGAACATATAGAGAAGTTGCCACAAGTTCAAGTGATGATGATCACTACATTTTCAGGTTACAGACTCCCAACATAAAGTCTCTATCAACACTTTTTCAGGCCAGAACGAAATAAAGAATACTCGCAAGTAAAAATCAGACTGTAATTAAGAAACCAGACAGTGCTAAATATTCTGATAGTTTAGATGAAGAAGAAGATGATAAAGAGGATCCATACCTTGGGTGTAAGTGCTAGTCTCTCTACGATGTACAAAGTATCTGGGCTGAAGATCAACTTGTTCAACTTATTATGTGTGTTCTTGGTAGAACAATGTATAGTGAACATGTATTATGATAATGTATAGTTATTCTTTGAATCTTTGGAAAAATTGACCCCCACATGCAAATGTATAACCTGATGCACACTCGTGCTTAAAACACTACCTCCTTTGATTTAATAGCAAAATAGAACTGTATCTTTTACTGTGTTCTTGTCAAGACCGGACGCAGATGTTTGGCTCAGCTCTATTCCAAAGTGCGATTACATGATCTGGTTATTGGTGATAATACTGTGACATATCTTTGTCATTAGGTAGTATAGCTTAGGACTGAATCACAAAGTTGCACTATGGGTAAAGACAACTAAGGTGTGGCTTTAATAAGCCACAGAGGAGGGATATGAAGTAGATTTTTTTTTCTTGAGCTATGTAAAGACACATTTAATTGTGTGAGTGGAGGGCCATATGAATCTGCCATTACATGTCTTTGAAAACAGATGATAGGTTAAGTCAAAGAGGTCATAAAAGGGCATGCGAGAGGGGACTGGGGGATACAATGCTGAAACAACTGAGCCAGAAAAGCATGAAATGTATACAACATATGCCTCCAGGCAGCGCCCCAGATTCAGCATACGCTGGCTCAGACCAAATGAGGACCACCTGCCATTCTCAGGTGCATTTTCACTGTGTTTCGACATAGCGATATCCCACACCCAGTATGTTTCCACCCGTAAACACTACTACGCATAGGCTTCGTGATACATCTAAATTCGGACTAAACAGCCTGTTATTCCCTCGCACTGTCACAATTACCAGGTAAAGAACCCGCGTGTTTACATATTAATCACGTGCACTGTTTTCGCTTCACAGTCATTCCCTTCCTGTGACGTGAGTTGAGGTTTGTGGCTGATGAGGCACTAACACTTTCTAAGTCAAAAGTCAGATTTACACACCTATCCACCCGTTATATTTGTCAACTACCGATTGTGTTTCATATATCATATCAGCATTCTTTCTATACACAAAGCTGGTACATATTGGGCCAAGGAAGAATGTAAATGTATAACGATTAAATATGCCTCCCGGCGGAGGTTGTGCTCGCTCGCTTGCTTGCTTGTTCGCTCTCTCTCTCTCTCTCATTCACACACACACACACAGGATTCGCACACTGGTTTTATCTTTACAGTACTTGTAAATTAAGTCTTGACTTGACTAGAATTACTTTGAAATGATTGCATTATCTTCTGTAACATACAGGCTGCAGCTGAAAAAAAGGGATTTTCCTTAAATACCATATTTCTTGGTTCAGTGCTTGGTCGGCCCTTGGGACCCATTCCTGGGTCTTCAATCTTTGTTGCAGATGGTGAAAGGGAGAGCCCCCCACCCCCCCACACACAAACACAAAATAATTGCACAGTCTGACATGAGGCACAGCTCGGGCTGCCTCAACTCGCACTGCCGCACCTGCCTCCCCTGACTGCATGTCCCTGTTTCTAGGTTTAGCATACAAGGCAGGCAAAAACAATTGAACACCAATCACTAAGATGCATATAGGGTTCCCATAGCACCTTGCCTTCAGTCCTCTCCCGCAGGAGTCTTACTGCCCTCTCCCTTTCCTGACTTCTGGCGTTGATGCTCCGCTTCCTTTTTTAGCGTTAAAGTTTTCTGCTTCTTCTCTTTCTTCTATCGTTGATGCTCCGCTTCCCTTGTAGCGTCAAAGTATTTCTCTTCTTCTCTTCTTTCTAGCGTTGATGCTCCACTTCTTTTTAGCATCAAAGTATTTCGCTTTCCTTTTTTCTTCCAGTGTCAAGTGCTCCGCTTCTTTCAAGTGTTGAGTTTTCCTCTCCCTCTTTCTCTGAGTGCTGAGTGCTCCGCTTCCTTACAGCGTCAAGTCCCTCTCTTTTTCAGCACAAGTCCCTTCACCACTTTCCTTACTTCTAGCAACAAAGTGTAAGTTCGGTAAGATTGTTATCCACGTCGGTGCTAATTAGGTCAGTTGGAGATCACTAAAAGTAATGTTAAAGAGGTTTGTTATCTTGCAAAGATGATGTCAGACACCGTAATATGCTCTAGTCCCCTGCCCGCTTATTATGGTGATGAGTTTCACAGCCGACTCTCATCACTCAATGGCTGTATGTCAAAGTGTTGCACACTGAATAACATAGGTTTTGTAGACAATTGGCCAAGTGTTTGGGGTACACCTGACCTGCTGAAGAGAGATGGTCTTCATTCCACCAATGCTGGGGCAGCTCTCCTCTCTTGTAATCTGGCATATAGTCTATAGACATTTAGACCAGCCGGTGACCAATCCCACCTACAGCTTCTGCATGATGGACGTCCAGCGTTCTCCAGCCTCCGGCACCTAGACTGCAGCTCTGCACAAGACGTTTGGCCATAGGAGAAATGGTCGTGCCCCACTGAGCCTGGTTTCTCTCGAGGATTTTTAATCCTTCACTTTCACCAATTGGTGAAATTCGCTGTCGCCACTGGCTTGCATGGTTTGGGACTTGTAGGGCTGCGCATCAATGGATTACTCTTCAGTGTTTGAACTCTCAGCAGTGAATATTAAACCCCACTGAACTGAACTAAACTGAGCTTCAACACTAAAAAATGGGACTGACACTGTTTCAATTTACTATAATCCATGTGAAACTGCTTTGACACAATCTACATTGTAAAAGCGCTATAGAATATAGATGAACTGAATTGAATTGAAGTGTTGGTATTGGACTAACCACGGCCCAGGTCAGGGAGCAGACAAATTTGCTTAACCAACCATCTGCTAGCCTCCACAGTTTACCTAACTCAAATAATCTGCAGCATATAGAGCCACCTACATATAAGAACACTGAGACTGTGTCTGTTCCTCAAACCTCTTAATATAAAAACACCCAAACCCATTCAAAGGTAACAATCTAATTGATGTTCATCAAATTAAAAAAAATAAAGGTAATTAAAAGATAATACTCAGATTATTGAACATTAGATCACTCTCCTCTAAAACTCTTTTTGTTTATGTTTTGATAACTAATCTAAAGCCAGATGCACTTTGTCTAACAGAAACTTGGCTAAAACTAGATGATTGCATGCCCCTAAATGAGTCTTCACCTGAATCATATCATTATAAGCACATGCCGCATCTTAAAGGCAAAGGTGGATGTTTAGGCCTAATATACAGTAATATTTTTAGTGTTATCAACTGTATGACTTCAAATCTAACTAATTTGATGTAATAGTGTTGTATATTTCAATGTGCAATTTAAATCGATTTAAAAAATCGTCTTCTATTTATAAATACAGTAGAATGATCACCGCTAGCACTAAAGATCATTTTGTCAGTAACCTATCTGATCTTTCTAATTTCTGTAGCATTCCAGGCAGCCTAGAAGACTGTAACACGGGAAAGTGACACTGACAACAGGGGTGCGGATCCAAATGCAGGTTTATTAGCTAGGTCAGGTGAGCAGTGGTCAAAACAAGTGCAAACATATGTATACAGGCAATCCAGAATTGTAGGCAATGGGCAGGCAGATGGTCAGAGGCAGGCAACAGGCAGGAATATACAACTAAACAAGGCAAGGATCAAAACACGGCAAAGGCAAGACAAAGGAACGCGTTGTAAGGTCACTTTTACAGAAAACAAGACTCAGCCACATCTGCGTGTTTGTGTGATTACTTTATAGTGCAGTAATCAGTCCAGAAGCACCTTCAGCTGTGAGAGTCCAATTAGTGGTGACTTGGAGCAGGTGAGTGTGTATGTGTGTTGCATGACTGGATCTGTAGTCCATAAACTAGCAGATTTGTAGTTCGTTTGTTGTTTGGTCTTTCCAGTACGCAATGTTGATTTACTTCAAATTTGACTCCAATTTTAGTACGAGGTGGTTTAGAATATTATTATGAAGAGTTTCGTTGCAAAACGCGATAAAAGCCATTTTTTGACATTTGAATTTTATGATTGAAACACACTGTTCAGACGTACCCTTATCTATGTGTGAATTGCTGCCATTAACACAATTTAAGAATGAACATTTTAGGCCTACTACAAAATGTATTTTTTCACAAAACGCGATATCCGCCAGACCAGTTTCTTTGCTAAATGCGACATAACAGTTATAGAACTGTTATATGTAGAACAGGTATGCGCGAGCTCAGCATCACCTGGGAGGAGAGTCACTGCCAGAGAAGTGCTCCGAGTTTGCTCATTGATTTAACGATAATATCAAAACAAAAAAACATATGTTTTTAAAAAGAGGATTCAATAAGCTAACTAAAAACGTTTGCCATTAATTGGTTATACTGTAGGCGAGCTGTCAGTCACAGGATACGTCCGTCTGTCACTCAGAGAATCAAAGCTTCAGAGTCGAGCTAACCTTATGGATTTTGATGACGGATTGGAGCCGGTCATTCCAGCTGCATAATAATAACAATAATAATAATAATAATAATAATAATAATAATAATAACATTATTAGTATTACAGTGAAATAAGTCATTAAATATGACGGGACACGCCCGACGAGGCGAGCCTGTATCTGCGGACTCGGTGAAACAGAAACGGCGCCATCGCGGCTCCGTCCGCTTTGGTCATACAGGTTTTCAGCTGCATTGTGGAAGGAGCGTCCACTTTTTCTGTAACAAGCTACAAGTTGTTTATTTAACTAACTTAATCTTACTTATCTATATTATAACTAATCACAATTAGTAGGAAGCTGTTTAAGGATGGTTGAAATGATAAACATCCTGCAGTTAGTTTGCTCTGACAGCTCAGGTGGTATTGTTATCCGACCTTTTCATTCAGGGACTGCTCTGGATTACTGGCACACACCATAGTCACATTATGTTTATTATGGCATTATGTTTTTGAATATTATGAATATTTATGATCTATTGATAAATTATTGTTAATTTTCCCACTGATGATCCAAAAGTTTTCTTCAAATGCCACAGTGAAGCCTGCTTAACGCCATTGGTGCCCCAGCCCAAAAAAAAAAAAAAAAGTTATGTTATATTGTGTACGTTCTGGCCAAAACTAACTCAGAATCTTATTATTAATAATCAATCTTTGTATGTACTGTTCTATATATTTTTTATTACTTTTAATCAATTTAAGATGTTTGACAATGTTAAAATAAATATGTTGCATTTTGGCATGCATTTTGACTTATTTATGGACTATTTATGGACATAAAATTCAATAAAAAATATCCTGGATTTGAAGAATATGTGTCACTGGCCTTCACTGAGCTCAAGTAATAGTTTAATGTACAGATATTGTGACTAAAGTTGTGTCACGTTGATAAGAAATAGAGACAACAGAGAGGATCCAAATGCAAGTGTTTTTAATGACCAAAGGCCATAAATCAAAAAGGTGCAGGAGTTCAAACAAAAATAACGTGGTAGCAGGGTGTAAATAATGTTCCAGAGAAGCCAGAGAGTTTCCACGAGAATCCTGACAAGACACAGACTGTCCATGAACAAACAATAACGTACTGACAACCAAGAAAGGCACTGCCGCTAATATATAGTCGCAAAAGAATAGGAACCAGCTGGGGCTGATTAGATCAGCTGATCGGCATACGTAATTACACATGATCACAACAACAACAACACAGAAGGAGCGCATGGCTCCACAAATATGACAAGTTGGCTGTTGATGTCTTCAATAATAATGTCAAATAACCAACATTTCTCAAAATGGATATATCTTGTTTTGCAAAAAAACTCTTCATATGTTTATCCTCGTTTTATCTGACTCCAATTATAAAACATTGATAAGCTTATTTTGTTTCCTTATAAATTACTTTAGATTATGATTGAATATTCTCTTTGATTCGTTATTGTTTATTATTCTCGTTCATTCGGATTCCTATAACATCCTGAGTCTTGTACTGATCGAGTATACAATCTCTTAAACACAAGCATGTCAGTCTTGGTCATTAAACAGAGGCGATTAACCACTATTCTAAAAAGGTAGAACCCTACTTACTCAAATTTAAATATTGTTTGTGTGGTCCCCATAGATCTGCCATATACTAAATCAAAGCAAATCTATTTAATTATACCATGATCATTACTATAGAATGAAGCACACCAATTTACTTAAACTATTAGTAACTTCGAATAATCACCATATGATTTAAATAGTGTTCTAAGTTTAGAGATGAAGGCTTACCCACATTTAGATCTCAACAATACTTTGTTATTTTAAAAAGAAAACCCATTATTAGCCTTTTACAGTCTAAGGCCCAATCCCAATTCTATTTTTGTACCCCTACCCCTTTCCCTTCCCCTTGGCTCTTACAACCGAGGGTTAAGGGGAAGGGCTTCAAAACTTACCCCTAAGAATTGGGACAGCAATTCAACACCTGCACACGTCATCATATGTCATCGCGATCTCTTGCTTCATATGAGCTATCAATGTCTGATGCGGAAAAGCTCATTCATGCTTTCATGACGT
>CAIGQQ010037715.1:29675-37175 GCA_903798035.1 Danio albolineatus
GACATTATGAAGAGCGAGATCAGACCTTATGAAGAGCGAGATCAGACCTTATGAAGAGCAAGATCAGACCGTATACTGGAGATTTAATGTCATTTTGCTGATAACTGAATATGAATCAGATGATGTCCCGCTCCTGTGTATCCTGGTAGACCTGTCCTTCATGTCTGCTTGTCTGTGTGTAAGAGCGCTGTCTGTACAGTCGTGTGGCGGCCGCTTCCTTCAGGGCTTTGTTCTGTTTTTCATCACACTTTGATTTATTATATTTTTTATATATATTTTAAAAAGCTCTAAACAAATGCAGCAGTTTAAATCTGACTGAGCTTGGAAAGGCAGCAGAATATACTAAACCAGGACATTTATTTAACATTTCTAATATAATTCATCATTCTTTCTTTCAACCTACCTAATATTAAGGCACAGTTCACCCAATACTAAACAAAATCTATCATTCAATCATCATTTACCTGTCAGAAACCTGAGAGTTTCTATCTTCTGTTCAACACAAAAGAAGATATTTTGAAAAATGTTGGAAACATATAACCATTGACATGCATAGTGTTTGTTTTCATACTATGGACGTCAATGGTTACAGGTTTCCAAATGAGCTTATTGTATGATCAGCAGAAGAAAGAAACTGATGAAGGGATGAACCACCTGAGGGAGAGTGCGTTTTCATGTTTGGGTGAACTGCCCCTTTAAATCACACCGAGTTTCCCAGCAGACGTCGCTGTTTTACAGCTTTAAAGAAATAAACATTTTAAACATCTTAGTTCATAATCACATTTATGATGGATGTATTAAATATCCAGACACCATTATTATAAGTGCAGATCACTTTAGTGCAGCAAACGGGAGTCACGCGCGATGATCACCAGCATATATATGGAAATAAAGAAGTGTCGTTTCCTTCCGCTTCCTCCCGCGACTCCTCCACAGCAGGCGGACACTGGAGAGCAGAGAGCAGCGTCTGATCATCCACGATCTTCGGTCTGAAGTGTCTGAAGTTTCGGATTCTGTGGACTCCAGCAGCACACAGCGCACTCTCCTCTACAGCTTCAGGTAAATGAGAGGAGCTGCGTCAGTGTTCCTGCAGATGTTTGTAGTTTTCTTCAACACCCTCACCATGAGCAGCACACATCTCCGAGAGTTCTCCAGGACACTTCCACTGGCGCACACTGATACTGTGAATATAAAATATGCCCAATGCAGAGCTAAAACCAACATATACTTCAGTACAGCACTTATTTCATCTGTTAACACAACTAATGTGGAGAAATGAGCCAATACTGTAGTTTTCCACCACTTTAGGGTGTATTACAGTACAGCACAGCACAATTTACACTGCAGTGTTCATCAGTTCACTAATACTGCAGTGTGCTGGAGCACTCATCAACAGAGAGATGTAGATACTATCATATATAATTTACTATAGTAGTGTTCTAAAACACGCTATTTACTCTAAATCACTACAGTATTTTCAGTGGGGGGCACCTCATGGAAAGTTTGCTTCTTTGTGTTGCTGAAGGAACATGAGAAACACCACATTTAATAATAACATGCTTTACTGCACACGTCAGTCGAGTGTGTGTGTGTGTGTGTGTTTATTAGACATGTTGAATCGGTAAAAGCCTCTGATTTTCCATGGCTGCGACCGAAATCGCATACTTCCTCACTATATAGTGTGTGAACAGCAGAATATAGTAGTGTGTCTGAAATTATGGTATTGTATAAACAGTAGGGGCATCACGGTGGCGCAGTGGGTAGCACGATCGCAGGAAGGTCACTGGTTCGAGTCTCGGCTGGGTCAGTTGGTGTTTCTGTGTGGAGTCTGCGTGGTCTCCCCGTGTTGGAGAGAACATGGTCGTTTTGGCCAGATTTTGTTCAAGATGACATCATTTCCGTTGTGGACATCATGTTTGAGCAGGGCCTTCAGGCAGAGGAGACCACTGCAGTGCAACAGCTGAGGAGACACTCGCTGCGTCTTTATGTCTGAAAACAGGAGATGCAGTGCTCAGGAGTGCTTCCGCCATGTTGCCGTGGTCATGCCAACTTACTACTGTCCCATCTCCGAGTTGTTCCGGTTGGTCCTCGCTCTGGAGCTGACAGTAATGAGCAGCACTGTGAGATCTCAGATCAGAAGATCTTCATCTTCATACAGCAGTGCTGTTCATCTGTAGTTTAGATGAGGGCTGAGCTCAAGCGTTAAGACTGTAGTCTCCGAGTCGTATCATTTAATGTTTATTTCATACTTCTGCATCTGGAGAAGCTCTTCAGGTCAGTTCTGCAGCTGATGGTGACAAACCTAGCACTCAGGCCCGGTTGTGCCCCCCCAGTTTTCATAAAGGATTATTCACTCAAAACTGAAAATTCTTTCTGTCATTATTAATAACACTCCCGTCATTATAACCTCCAGAACACACATTTAGCAGTGTGTTTATTTATAATAGAGCAAACTTGTGAATTTAAAGCAGTAGTGCAGGGATCTGGTCCCCGTGTCAGGTCAGGGTGCGCCCGTATATAGCCTTTAAAACAGCAGAGGGACACTATAAACTCAGGAGAAAACTGCACTAGTGGATGATGTGAAGGCCAGCAGACTGATTCATTACATGTTTCTAATTCTTTAAATAACTCTCTTGAGCTCTAAAAGTAAAAAACACAGAAGAAATTTGCTGTTAAATTAATTTGAGCAGAAACACAGCTGCCAGTCATTTAGTGTTTCAGTTAGGGGATATAATAAACATGTTTAGTTGGACACTGTACATTCCCACAGTAGTCTACACTATAATTAATACTTTAATTTATTATAATTAGTATAATTAATAACAGCCTATTAAAATTAATCTAAAAACAAAACAGAGAAGCCTTTTTAATGTTTGACTTCGCTAAAGCGCACTTTAACAGCTGTGAAAGAAACACGCATTAGCAGCAGCAGTGAAGGACACTTAAAAATGCCTTTCGAGATTAAAGATGATCGGCCTGGAAGGCAAGTTTACAGGGTTATACATTAAATTAGTGCGTGAGTGAGTGGATTTACCGCAGATCAACCTCTCTGCCAACCGGACAATATCAGGAAAAAAAACACACGATAGCCAAACATAAATCTTTATTTTTACCTTAAAAATTATGGGGAAAAATATACATATATTGAGTTGTGTGTTATTGCCAAAATTTAACCAATTTTCATGGTAATAACTGTGAGTTTCTTTCTGATTTAGGTGTTTTTCTGGCACATTTAGCTACTATTTTTTTTTTTTAAATGACAATAGATTGTAAGATTGAACTGTTTCCTAACACTGATGAATGATTGGTTGGGTAATAGGCAACGTGAAGCATGATGACCCGGTTATGCTGATTTCACTATATTTATTTACCGGTTATACCAATAGTCTAACCGTGGTTTAAGCGTGCATGTGTGGGCATAGTTTGATGTCTTTACCTAAAATGTTAAACATTTATATTATTTGAAATAAAACGTAAAGAAATAAAGAGAATACAATATCAGTTAGGCTGAACCACTGGTTTGGCACTGAAGCCATGATCCGTTTGCAATTATGTAAAGGGTATCGTTGCATAACCTTCATTGATCAAATCAGTAATAGTGCATATTATTATTACTATAAAAAGTATATTATTGCCTTAAGTCAGTAACTTAGGCAGTAATGCAAAGTAATAATAAATAAGTATCTAAATAGTCTAAATGAAAGGAAAAAGAGGGACCAAAATCAGTCACCAGGTCTAGTGCCCCCTACGGGATTAAAATGCCCCCTCAGTTCTGACATCCTGGCGCCGGGCCTGCTAGCGCTGGAAATATGTCATTATTCCTGTTGTAGCGTTCCTGTACGGAACCGTGACCCCAAAGCCAAGATACGAACAGAACTTCAGTGTGCCGTTACAGCCCGACTGAAGAGCGGTTCTGATTTCACCACGGTTAATCACGCAGCTGACTGTCTGTTCTGCTCTGTATTGTGTTGCAGGTCCAGGCATCATGCAAGTCTTCATTTCCAGGCGCCAAACCCCCGGCACTGACCTCTGCGGACTGAACAGCTTCTGTTATATAATCCGCTCTGACCTCGGCTGCTACATGCGCTGCAGGGATTTGAGTCTGGGGTCCAACCTGACCGTGTTCAGCCTGCACCCTGCCTGTAAAGGTGGAAACCACTACCTGGGTCATGAGAACGGCTTCTTCTACATCATCAAGAAGAGCTCGTACCGCAGGGTGACGGACCTGACCACGGACAGCGGCTCCGCGGTGTACAGCCTGCACACAAACTGCCAAGGTGGAGACCACTACCTGTCCGCCTCCGGCATCTTCTACATCATCTTCCAAGACAAGGGCACGTACCGGAGAACCTCAGACCTGCACACCGACGCGAATGCTGAGGAGCGCGAGCTGCACCCCAGCTATAAGAGCGGAGTGTACTTCTGGGGTCTGCCGGAGCACTGCTGCCTCCTCACCGCAGACTCTGAGTGGGGCATCCAGTTCCGTACCGCCTCCGATCTCAGCTCAGAGGAGCACCAGGAGTCCTCCATCCACCCTGACGCCCTGAACTTCATACCCGGCGGCCTGGCCGTCACTAAAGGCCCAGCGTTCGGCATCTGGGAGAACATCGAATCTGTAGAAAACCACAGCAAAACGGCCGTGAGCTGGCAGAAGACGCTGAAGAGGAGAATCGGCTACGACAAGCAGGCGTTTGCTGAGATCACACTCAACTGGAAGATGTCCCCCGCGGACGAGTACCAGCACCTGCTGAAGCTCATCCTGAAGAGGGAGCTCTACTTTTCCAAAATCAGCTCTTATTACAAAACCGAGAACGACAGCTGGAGAGACGTGTCGGACGTGGAGGATCAGCTGACCTTCGAGCTCAAGCCGAGGGAGACTCTGTATGTGTGGCAGTATAAGCTGGGCTTCGGCCAGGAGACGGTGTTGTTCTGCCGCGATATGAGGATCGAAGCAGAGCCCGGTCGTCCTTCACACGCACGAAACTGAGAAGAAGATCAGCGGTTTACTGGGCAGAGGCCATCGTCACGCAGATACATTCAACTCTTCTGAAGCTGATGGCTAGTGTTACCTGAGGGAGAATTACATGTAAATAAAAGCTGGATGCTGTCTGTGAGTGTTGGTTTTCTGTTTGTTCTGCGTTTGCTTGAAGAATGCAAACACTACAGTAACATCACACACACACACACACACACACAGGTCTGTTTGGAAACACTGGGAGAGCATGCAGGGGCAGAGTGAGTCTTCTGAAAAGCTGTGCGGTGTCTTGGCATTAGGGTTCTTCTATAGAGACAAATATATTGTTCAGTTTTGAATACACGTACTTCCCCACATTATATAATTGTGTTTTATAATATATATATATAATTTATAATAATAAGATGACACAAGGGTAAATCACAAACTATCAATAATACAACAATAACTGCAAGTAATGTACAGTCCCATAACATGATATAGTAGTATACCCAGATGAAGGGCTGCTGTCCTCTATTGATGATCTGCAGTAGTGTATGGGGTGTTATCAGGGTGTTTCTGGGCTAAACCCATCTGCGGATGCTGTCACTGTATGGTGTGAATGTAATTGTGGGCTCTGAATGGCCGTGATGTTCAGACTCCAGTGTCCAGCAGAGGGCGCCAGTGGTGCAGCATTCACTCCACTGAGACACTGAGCGAAACACACTCACACACACACACACACACACACACACACACACACACACACACACACTCACACTGCTCTGAACATTAGTCAAATCCGTAATTTGTTTGAAAGGAAACTATTCATGACTCTTTTAAACACAATACAGTATTGAGCCGAGCAACCACCGCTAGAACACGAGGCTCGCTGGGAAATCCACTTCACTCACATCATCCCACAGGGAAAATACTACAGGAATGTATAGTAAAAGCTGTAGTGTTGTCGATCCATAAAGTGCATTATTATTACTGTGTATCTATGCCTTAATTTAAAGAGCCCATATTATACATTGAAAAGGGTCATATGTTGGTTTTGGGGGTCTCCAACAGCAGGCTGATCTGATTGCATGGTCAAAAAAGACTTTCATTGTCTTATAATCTGCATTTATTTTTCCCTCATTATCCCAGCGACTCCTATATGAATCGTTGAGTGATTCAGTTGTTCCCAAACTCCTCCTTAGTGCGATGCTAAACTGCGCTGATTGGACTGATGACCCAGTCTGTTGCGATTGGTCGACATCATTCAGCGTGAGAGAATGCCCACCACGGCTTATCAATATTGAAGTAGTCAGAGTGTGTGCGTGAGCATATCTGCCAACACTCGTTTTTCCCGGGAGTCGCCCGTATTTCAGACACCTCACCCCCGAAACTAACCCCCCGGTCTCCCAGCATATCACTCTATTCTTAACCAGAAGTAAAAACAGCGACACACATGCAGTATTAATGCACACAGCGGCAAAAGCTGAACCATTATGAAACAGGACCGCCGCATGTGTGTAGGAGAGCTGATGTAGCCATAGCACCGACAAACAGCAGAGGAACACGAGCTCACAAACGCATTTTAATCCGTAAACACAGCGGCACGCGTCGCGTTTACAATGTGCTTTTAGACGCGATATGAGAATGCAAGTTAACCAGAGACACTACAAGCGGTTACAAGCTACAAAACACAATTAAATACATCATTTACAAGCTGGAGAACACAATGAGGCGACCGTTTTAATCACACGCACCCACACTTGCTGGATAGCAGGCCAGGGAAATGTCCTGGTGCTCCTAATCCTCTGTTGTAAGCACTCCTCGGAGGGGGAACAGCTCATGGCTGGGTTTAATGCTGAGGTATTTCTGCAGAAACTACTAACTCTTCAAAGTCTCATCTCTGGGTTCTCTGCACACTTCCAATATCCAGCTAAGCACAGTGCTCTTCACTGTGTTGCCAGATGTAGCTGACTTATTTCAGCCCAAACCCTGTCCAAAAGGTTTTTACCTGCATAATCAAATTTAAAACCGCCCAATCTGGCAACTTTTTCGCACCGCTGTTGTTTGTGGGCGGGGTTGGGGGTTTCGAATCTGCGCGCGCATAAATGGGCGGGGCTTATGTTTCGTGTTCACGTCATGCCAAAACAGCTAAAGACTCGTTAGCACGGCGACTCGTTTGAGGAACTATGAGGCGACTCTTTTATAGATGAATCAATAGTTTTAAACACTGAACACTTTCAGATGTAACCCTCAGCTGGACATTTCACTGCACTTAGAGCTGTGTGACACACTGCATACAAGCTCATTTTCAAAAACCCGTAATAGGGGCTCTTTAAACGCATTTAAACATGATGTCTTATTGCTCGTGTTATAAATGAACATAAGATGACAGATGAGCAGATCCTGGAAACAGCTCCATTGACCATTGTGAGAACAAGTTTGGTCCGTCAGGAGACAGTCAGCCTGGCTGTGGAGGAGTGGTCAGATGACCTCCAGCCCCGCCTCACTTGCTCTACTGGGTGGAGCTAGTGAATGTAGCCACA
>CAIGQQ010037715.1:39675-41735 GCA_903798035.1 Danio albolineatus
AGCTGATAACGAACACACACTGCTGTTGTGTTTTCAGGCTCTCCTCTCTCTGCAAAAGTTTGTGTCTTGTTTCTGGTCCGAATGTCTACAAACTCTTAAAGCAAGAGGTGTTTTCCAGACGAGCAGCACAGAGGTCCAGTTTCACAAACAGGCTCAGCTTAAGCCAGACCTTAGTTATATTACACTATTTAAGCCACATTTATAAACACGGCCTTAGAAAACTACATTACTGGTGTGCAGATGGAGACAAAAAAACACACTGACATATTTTAAGACATGGCACTGCAAGTTATTTTTTGTTAAGACAGCTCAAACATTCAATTTAATCCACGACTAGCCTTACACCTTGTTTGTGAAACTGGGGCATAGTGTTGTTCTCAGCAGTAATGAGTCTAAATGAAATGAGTTTTACCTTAACACGAGCTGAAGAACCTGACAATGCGGGAAGCAGAATAAACATGTTTTTGGTTTTGACATAACTTTAATTCAAGAGTTCCCCCTCAGCTGATGATTGATTATGAAGCGTGTTTGGCATGCTGTCCCGGGAGAGAGCCCTGATCTCATAAGATCCTCGAGCCCGGGGCTCCCTCCTGTTTGCAGGGCGAGAGGGGAGTTTGAGCTCAGGTAGATCTGGAGAACTCCCCTGCTGTTTATGGCTAAAGACAAATTAGGGATCGCAGTGGAGAGATGTATTGCTGGCTAAGAGCTCATCTGTGGTGCTAATTTTGGTTTAGCCAATTCATTTATGGTGCATGTGTTTGGGAGGAAATGCCACCCATCTAGGAAAGGAGGAGGAGTAGGGGTGGAAGGGGGGATTCTTCGGATGAAGATATCTGAGGTGAGAAACTCTGGTTATTTATGTTTTATATTGACTTATAGGAATCGTCTGATTGGTGAATCATGTGTTCGTTAATGCAGCACCAGCTGTGTTCAATCATGATCACGCGCTCCTCTCCAAATTAGTTAACAAATAAGCTTAACTCAGCTTCCCTCGTTGTCGGATTATTCAGCTTGTTTTAAGGAAAAAATCGCTTCATTTTGGCATGTTATTTCTGAGGACAACACAACAGTTCTTACTGGTCTACAAAATGCTTCTTGATTTAAGAATGTTCAGATATTTAGACTAGTAACGAGACACAAACTCTAAATAAGAAAAGCATCTCTGCAGTGATCCCGCAGCTGTAGTGACGCCTCTACTGTACAGGCCGGATGTTCACTCCTCAGCCCTCACAGCAAACACTCCGCACATCTCCACAACACTCCATTCTGCCTGATTTATGAGCATGTTTACCCATGAGGACCTCATGACCACACACACACACACACACACTGGGAATGTGATACAGACGTGTGTGAGGTTTATTATGTACTGACGAGCAGTAAGTTAATGAGCGTCCTCCATCTCCTCTGAGTGCTCATTGATTTGAGCAGCGGTGAGGGTCTCGTCCGGCTTATTCTGAGCAGGAATCATTATCTGACTAATTAAACGTCTCTATCTACGGCCCACAGTTTAACCCCTCACACTGACCACTGTCTTCACTTCACACCTGATGCGGTCAGCCTCTTCTCTTACTGTGGGATATTTTGAGTCTCTGTATGTGCTGTAAGCTCATGTTCCCTACACACACACACACACACACACTCTCACACACACACTCAGTGTTGTCAGTGTTGTGTTGTGTCCTCAGCTACATGGGTTGGCGGTGGTTATATCAACGGGACAGCGGAGTCGGTGTATGTGCCCGGCTGCGGGCTGGCGTGGGCTCAGGCGCCCTTCGGGTACGCGCTCAGTCTTGTCGTAGGTGAGCTGGTGTTACACTCCAGATATCTCCAGAGCTCTGTGATTGGCTGATCCCTCACCGGTGTGTGTGTGTGTGTGTGTGTGTTGCAGGTGGGCTGTTCTTCGCCAAGCCCATGCGCTCTCGAGGGTACGTGACGATGCTCGACCCGTTCCAGCAGCTGTACGGCCAGCGCATGGGCGGCCTGCTGTTCATCCCCGCGCTGCTGGGGGAGATCTTCTGGTCCGCCGCCATACTGTCTGCCCTGGGTAAGAGCGGGTG
>CAIGQQ010037715.1:50051-61338 GCA_903798035.1 Danio albolineatus
TGTGTGTGTGTGTGTGTGTGTGTGTGTGTGTGTGTGTGTGTGTGTGTCTGTGTCAAAGTTCGCTGATAACATGGTGCGCGTGTGTGTCAGGTGGTCATAACTGGTTGTCAGCACCAGTGTTGTTGTTGTTGGTGTGTCATTAATGTTTATGTGTGTCACAAGATTCACAGATAACAACAGTGTGTGTGTGTGTGTGTGTGTCTGTCAGGTGGGCGTATCTGGATCTCAGCACCAGTGCTGGTTATAATGACTCTCTGCAGGCGTACGCTGCTGGACTGGTGGAGGCCGCCGCCACTTCACAGGTACAACACTACTGTCACAATATAATGTAATGTAAGACAGCAGTGGTTAGCACTGTCGCCTCACAGTAAGAAGGTCTCTGGTTCGAGTCTCGGCTGGGTCAGTTGGTGTTTCTGTGTGGAGTCTGCATGTTCTCCCCGTGTTGGTGTGGGTTTCCTCCGGGTGCTCCGGTTTCAGTCCAAACACATGCGCTATAGGGGAACTGATCAACTACACTGGCCCTAGTGTGTGTGGGTATTTACCAGTGATGGGTTGAGATAGACAGCATGAATGGTAGCTTAGTGATGCTCTGTGTATGAAATGTTGGGTTGATGTGTGTGTGTGTGTGTGTGTGTCTGACCCGCAGCTCCTCTACAAGCACTGGATGAACACACTGATGGGTTACTGCGGGCCGTTCTCTACAGACGTCAGCTTCTGTGAGCGGCTGAAGGACTACATCACCACTAACCTGCAGTGGATGTGGCAGCAGATGGAGACGAACACACACTGTCCATACTGGCATCAGGTGAGGAACTCAGGCCTACATCCTGCCAATCAGTGCAGACTACAGGCCCGTTCACACCAATCACCATAGCTGTAGAGATGACGATGAACACACGGGTCTGACCGGCGCTCTGAATGTGAGACGGCAGGAGACACCACAGCTGTACTGATGGCAGGGTCGCTTTCAGATCTCAGCTAATGGAGAGTTTTCAGTCTCGTGAGCTGTGCGGAGAGCTGAAACACACCGAGCCGTAAACCAATGATTGCATCACACACCAGCAGAATAGAACAGAGAGATGATCATAACTCTGCATTGTGGACTCTCGCTCTCCATATTCTGCTCAGTCAGTTAAACCCTCATGTGTCCGTCAGAGCTGCAGTGATGTTTACGTTTATCTTGTGGATATTCCTTCAGTCATTAGTGGCGGTGTTATAGAGCGTAAGCGGCTGCTTTTATATTCACTGTCTGTTTGTTTCGCTAAGGTTAATATTTGCTGGGAGGACACATCTGTAGTGCACGTCTGCGGTGTATACTCTGACTTTGCATTTCAGCTTATTCTTTAATTGCGCTTCTCCTGCAGATTAGAGTAGGAACTGTATGAAACACTCACAGTTATGAGAACCGTAGATTGTTATGGCTCAAAGATGCTACCAGAATGAAAGATACTATCAGAACGAATCCGTAAATCTCTCATTTCTGGCTGTCATTTCTGTTTTCATTCATTCATTCATTTTCTATCGCTTGTCCGGGGCTGATTCACAGGGGGGCAGCAGTCTTAGGAGAGAGCCCCAGACTTCCCTCTCCCCAGACACTTCCTCCAGCTCCTCCTGTCTGGAACATCTCCATAGGTAGGCGTCCAGGAGGCATCAGAAACAGATGCCCGAGCCACCTCAGCTGACTTGATGTGGAGGAGCAGCAGCTCTACTCCAAGCTCCTCCTGAGCTCCTCACCTAATCCCTAAGGGTGCGCCCTGCCACCCTGTGGAGGAAACTCATTTCGGCCGCTTGTATGCAAGATCTTGTTCTTTCAGTCATGACCCAGAGCTCATGACCATAGGTGAGAGTAGGAACGGAGATTGACCGGTAAACCGAGAGCTTTGCCTTTCTGCTTTCCCACAACGAACCGATACTCCTCCATGAACTGCCACCTTATCATGGTGGAGGGGTTTGAGTGCCTGAGTGATCCGAAGAGCTATATTGTCGGGGGCTAATGACCCTGGTAGGGTCTCCCGAGGCAAAAAGGTCTTAAGGGCCTGCTCACACTGTGAGATTTCAGCCAGGATTTTGTCATCCGAGACAGATTTGGGAAATCCCAAAGGACTCCTGGGCTGAAATCTGTGGTCTTGGATCGTTGGTTGGACATGTGCACAGACAGCCACTCAATGCCTGCTGTCATCAGATTTGTCCTCCGATGAAGTTCTGATGGTGTCAGAAGATTTGAGACACTTTCCTGCAGGGTGACAGCAGCTGTGATGAGCGTCAGTGCAAGAACCGTCCGGGTTTTCCTGGTTGTATCATTGCGGTGTGCTGTGTGCAGAATCGCTGTGAGGAATCATTCCAGACTGCGGGACAGTGAAAGTGTCACGGGTGGATGTTGTCAACTCCGGGGGCGTTTTCTTTTATGTTTGGCGCGTGTTCATTGTCGTTCAGTCTGACTTTATGACCGCTGAGATCTAACAGTGTGACGTGAGCCATGTTTGTGCAGTCTGACACGCCACACTCACTCAGGATTTTAAACAATCGCACAGTGTGAGCCGGCCTTCAGGTCACAGGTCAGACTAAGTGCGGTTCAAAAACACCTATAGGAGTACAATAGCATCGAGGTCCGTGACGTCTCCTGGTATGGCCCTGGAGCCAGGTCTGGGGTTGAGGCTCGAATGCGGGCTTTTTCCCACAGAACCCTGCTAGGTTTGGCCTGAAGGAGCGACGTGGGACCATCCTCCTGATGGCCCACCACCTGCAGGGGAGCCGGAAGGAGTCGGTGCATTGTGGAACGGGTGGCGGTCGAAGGTTAGGACCACGTCAACCCGATCATCAGGCACTTCTGCTTTCCTATAGTGCTGATCAATAAACAATAAAGCACAGCTAGTCGGAATCCCTGTTTCTGATTGGCTGGAAGGTGTGCAGTAATATACTGTAATGCACAGGTAGCTCCGGTCTGTCTGGACCACAGTCTGAAACACTAAACACTAGTGGTGACCAGAGCAACTCGGTGACGCTGCCGGAGCCAGATCTGCGTGATCTCGAGGATCTACAGCGTCTAGATTGAGATTAGACATGAAAGATGTGGGGGTCTGTGGTCATGAGGCGTTACCTGTTCAGATGTGGGTATACCTGAGGCAGTAGCTGGAGCTGACAGCAGAGGTTACCCGCTTGCGTATCCTGTAAAGCAGGGGTGCTCAACCCTGCTCCTGGAGATCTACGTTCCTGCAGATTTCAGTCGCAACCCTGATCAAACACACCTGCCTGTGATTATCCAGTGCTGTTCAGGTCCTGATTAACTGGTTCAGGTGTGTTTGATCAGGGTTGGAGCTGAACTCTGCAGGAAGGCAGATCTCCAGGAACAGGGTTGAGCACCCCTGCTATAAACCTATCCCGGTTTGTTGCATACGCTGCTTTCTCTGCAAGCCTCCTGTTGTGTGTGTTTAATCGGCCGTGTGTTGTGTTTCAGGTGCGTTTGTCTTTACTGCAGCTGCAAGGCTTGGAGGACGGCTACAACGAGAGGATTCATTTCCCATCCGGAAGCTTCTCCATCAATCCCTTCGGCTTCCTGTGAGTGCAGACGCGCTTCTGTTATCATTACTGCTACTAGATCTGTGTGTGTGGCTGATATTACACTGAAAGACATGCTGCTCCTAGTCCAAATATCTACAAACTCCTGAACCAAGAAACGTTATCTAGACGAGCAAGTGCAGTGCAGCTGTGTAGCTGTGTGTCGCTGTGCTTCCATCTGAAGATGAGACTTAGCTTTATGTGCGTGAGAATGTCTGCATGTGCACGTTCACACTGTGTTTCTGCTGTGCGGCTCAGCCTCTTCCAGATGGGTGGAGATCTGGAGGATCTGGAGGCGGCGCTGAATAAATCCAGCCGCTCTCGGACCGTGGGTTCCGGCTCCTGCTCCGCTCTGATCAAGCTGCTTCCGGACTACAAGGACCTGCTGGTGTCGCACGATACCTGGAACAACTACCAGTCCATGCTGAGGATCATGAAGAGATACAGCTTGAGCTACCGCACGGCTCCTACAGGTACAACCACCTATCATAGTGCATTATCTACACCGCTCTCAGACACATGCACCGTGTGTTTGGGGCAGGCATGTCCAAACTCATGTCCTGGAGGGCCGGTGTCCGGCAGAGTTTAGCTCCAACAAACCTGCAGGATGTTTCTAGAGAGCCTAGTGAGAGCTTGATCATCTAGCCCAGGTGTGTCTGACTGGGGTTGGAACTAAACTCTGCAGGACACCGGCCCTCCAGGACCGAGATTGGACACCGCTGGTTTGGGTAGAATCTAGATATTTCTGATAATCAGCTATTATATGTGTCTGCCATTACACATGAAGACCAAAGCCAGTGGAGATGGACGAGGTGCAGAGAGGCGACTCTGACAGGAGCGTCATGTGAGTTGAAATGTGTTAAAAGTAGAGCCTCATGATTAATTGTTGACAGATCTCAGCAGAATCGCTCAAAATGACCACCGTTCACAAGAGTGTGGAGCCATCAGATTGCGATATAGTTTGACCCAGCAGTTCTCTCGTGCGATCAGATGTTTGACCCAGCAGTTCTCTCGTGTCCAGAAACGGCTTCAGTGGTGTCTTCAGTTCTGTGTTGCACATTCAGATGATCACTGCAGGAACACTGCTTTAGGTCTAAAGACTGACGTGTTCATAATGCAGCAATCCCCCTCCAGATGCTGTCTGTGTTACAGCAGGGGGCTCAATCCTTCCTATGGAGATTCACACGTTTGTTATTAAATCGTTCATACAAGATGAGTCTATTGTTATATTATTCAGTTAAATAACTTAGGCTCATCACATAATTTATCATCGCTGTAAGCTAGTGTTGTCAAAAATCATCATTTAAATCTTTGTTTAAAAAAAAGTACATTTCTTGCTGAATTGAGCGCAGTTGAGCGGGACCCTGAACAGTAACGACTGGTGTCTGCAGTTCTGGATGTTCAGTGTACCTCCTCGTCTTCTGTCCTCTTCACTGCACTGATCTGATCTGCCTCGTGTGTTTCTGCAGAACAGGACGTGATTCCCGGAGCGACGCAGGTGTTTTCCTCTTACCCGGGCAGCATTTTCTCAGGCGACGACTTCTACTTGATCAGCAGTGGTTTGGTAAGGAGACACCGCTTCCAGCAACATCATCCACTGGGGTTATTACAGACATTGAAAGTCGGGGAATTTTAATATATATATTTTTTGTGTGTATATACAGTTGAAGTCAGATCTATAAACCCCCCTGAATTATCAGCCCCAATTTATTTTTTCCCCCCATTTCTGTTTAACAGAGAGCAGATTTCTAATCATAATAGTGTTAATAACTCATCTCTAATCACTGATTTATTTTATCTTTACCATGATGACAGTAAATAATATTAGACTAGATATTCTTCAAGACACTTTTATACAGTGTAAAGTGACATTTAAAGGCTGAACTAGTTTAATTAGGTTAATTAGGCAAATCATTGTATAATGATGGTTTGTTCTGGAGACTATTGAAAAAAAGTAGCTTGAAGGGGGCTAATAATATTGACCTTAACATGGTCTTTAAATATTAAGAACTGCTTTTATTCTAGCCGAAATAAAACAAATAAGACTGTCTCCAGAAGAACTAATATTATCAGACATACTGTGAACATTTCCCTGCTCTGTTCAACACCATTTGGGTAATATATAAAAAAAAAATTCAAAAGGGGGCCTATTAATCCTGACTACAGCTGTAGATATCATTTTTCGGTACTTTCCCCCATTGTTTCACAAATATTGTTTATGGTTGTGGTATTTTTATGGTTATGCTCTACTTTATTCAATTTACCCTCTTCAGCTGGCCTGCTAACCTCTTTAATAAGTTAAGCATGTCAGAATAATATCACTTTAAGTGCTTGGTCTCCAAAATAACCCCTTCAGAACTGGTTAATAGAAAGCAGAGGACAGAAAAACTAAAGATAATGTTTATGAAACTCCTATCGAGCTATCAAACATGGAGCACTTCAGCCACACAAACAGCTTTATTATCCATCGTTGATCTCCTATCGGCTGTTAAAGTCATGCACAATTACAGTCAAGCTAAAACCATCTTAATATTATGTTTATTTTAACATATTTATTATATTATTAATATAATATCACACCCTCAGCCAGTTTAACGTTCATTAGATGTCATGGAAATGAAGATTTGAGTCCGTGTGTTTGATATTTGGCTGGGATCCCTGCATCTAGATGTGTACCTTGTTGTTATTGAGTGTGTTATTGAATGTGTGTGTCAGGTTACTCTGGAAACGACGATCGGCAACAGTAACGCGGCGCTGTGGAAGTTTGTGCGTCCGCGCGGGTCCGTGATGGAGTGGCTGAGGAACATCGTGGCCAACCGGCTGGCGGGAGACGGACAGAGCTGGGCCCAAACATTCAGCAGATACAACAGCGGAACGTAAAGACACACACACACACACACACACACACACACACACACACACACACTCTCCTTTATAGTGTGTTTGTGAATGAAAGCTGATTATAAACCTAACCTGTGCTGTTTCTCCTCCAGCTACAATAATCAGTGGATGATCGTGGACTATAAGAACTTCGTCCCGGGACAGCTCATCCCAAAGCCAGGGCTTTTCACAGTTCTGGAGCAGATCCCGTGAGTGAGCTTGACTTTCCTCAGATGCGGAATCAGCCTCAAGCATTCAGTAAACTGCCTCAGTGCATTATTATCAGCATTAATGAACCGGTTTAGCTGTGTCGAGGTGTTTGTGCTGTACTGCAGCTCCAGAAAGGGCATTAGTGGGATAAACACTGAAGGAAACGTCTTGTTTATAGTCCAAATATCTAAAAACTCTATAATATCTAAAAAATATAAAATATATAGTGCTGTTTTCAGCAATAATGAGTCTAAATGAAGAGAGTTTCTCCTTAACACACAGAATAATCTGCCAATGGGGTCATTACACTGACACTCTCTGCATTTTGACTCAGTATTTCTGAAACAGCTTATATATTATATTTATATTTATACTTATATTTTCCACTGGTCTAGACGAAGCTTCTTTTAAGAGTTTGTAGACTATACACTAGACTAAAGCTCTACATTAGAGAGGTAGTATCAGCAGTAAAGCAGTGGTAGTTGATGCGTAGCTGTCCTGTCTTCTGTGTGTTTTCTCCAGGGGGACGATCGTAACCGCAGATAAAACCGAGGAGCTGTTTCAGACGGGCTACTGGGCCAGCTATAACATCCCGTGAGTATGAACATCATCAGATGTCTGATGTCTGACTGATAACACACTGCCTGTACTCATCATTACAGCATATGTACTGTCACAGCTGCGTTATTGAACAGTTTCTGTCTCGTTTCTGGTCACAACAAACTCTTCAATCAAGAAGCATTTTCTAGACATATAGTGTTTCTAGACATTCTATAATATATTCTAGACATTCTAGACCAGGGATCACCAATCTCGGTCCTGGAGGTCCGGTGTCCTGCAGGGTTTATCTCCAACTTGTCTCAAAACACCTGCCTGGATGTTTCAATTATACCTAGTGAGAGCTTGATTAGCTTGTTCAGGTGTGTTTGATTAGGGTTGGAGCTAAAATCTGCAGGACACCGGACCTCCAGGAACAAGTTTGGTGATCCCTGTTCTAGACATTCTATAATATATAGTGCTGTTTACAGCAATAATGAGCCAAAATGAGGAAAGTTTCTTATTAAAACAAGCAGAATAACCTGCAGATGGAGTCAGTAAAATAAAGAGATATCAAGGCAAAAACTAGTTTTAGTTGTTTTCTAGTTTAGCAGCAGTGTTGAGAGGGATATCAGATGCAAATATCACAGACGAGTCTCATTCATTCATCCATTCATTTATTTATTTATTTTTATTTGTTTATATCATTTATTAAATTATTTATTCATTTAATTATTGTTTATTTATTTTATGTATTTATTTATTTTATTTATCATTTATTCATTCACTTATTTATTCATTTATTTATTTATTTCTTTATTCATTCATTCATTAATTTATTTGTTTGTTTTTATTTATTTATAGAATTTATTCATTTATTTATTCATTCATTCATTCATTCATTGCTTTATTCATTCATTCATCAATTAATTAATTTATTTATATTATTTATTTATTTATTTCTTCATGCATTCATTTATTCATTATTTATTTATTTTTATTTATGTATATAATATATTTATTCATTCATTCATTTATTTGTTTATTTCTTTCTTTATTCATTCATTCATTCATTCATTTATTATCTATTTATTTATTTATTTATTTTTATTTATATCTTTTATTTATTCATTCATTTAATTTATAACATTCTTTATTTATTTATTCATTCATTCATTCATTCATTTTATTTGTTTATTTAGATTTATTTATATCATTTATTTATTCATTTATTTTTTATTAATCTATAAATTAATTCATTTCTTTGTTTATTCATTCATTTATTCATTCATTCATAATTTTTTTATTTATTTTTATTTATTCATTCATTCATTTATTTCTTGATTAATTTATTAATTAATTTATTTCTTCATTTATTCATTTATTTATTAGTTTTTTGGTCATATTCTTCACTGTTTCGTGAACATGCAAACATAGCCTCGGATAGACAACAGCAGACACACTGCAAGAGGAATAAACACAGGGAAACTGATCATGTCAGGCGGTACACGAGTCTGTAAAATAGGATACTGATAAAGATCTGAATTGCCTGTCGAGATCTGCAGTGTAAACGCGTCCCTGTAGATCTCATGTAAAGTGGAATGTTTGTATTTTGAGTGTATTTTTATATACACACACACATTACTTAATTGTGAACATGTAGTGGTTAGACTTTATTTTAAGGTGATGTAGTTATGTGCAGTTATCAATTGACTACTGATTAATATTAGTTAAATATATGTATTTACTGTATGGTTGGGGTTAGAATGTGTGTTAGTGCGGGTTACATGTAATGCATTGTGATTACTATAGTGACATATGCAGCGACGTCAGTTTAAAGGAGACCAACAGAGGAGAAACCTCATGAATAACTGTTGATCAGTGTGTGTGTGTGTGTGTGTGTGTGTGTTGTACAGTGCATGATTATCAAGAAAGCGTCATGTTTGTAGATGATATATGGAACACTTCTGCATTGTAGGCGATGCTGCTGACATTAGATGACTGCGATCCCTCTTGACTACAGCAGCAGTGTTGATATCTGTTATAAGTGCTGCTGTTGGTGCCGCAGGTACTTCGAGGAGGTGTTCAACGCCAGCGGAGGTCAGGAGCTGGTCCAGAAATACGGATCCTGGTTCTCCTTCAGCCAGAACCCGAGAGCTCAGATCTTCCGCAGGAACCAGACGCAGGTGACCGACGTCCAGTCCATGGAGCGGCTGATGAGGTACGAGCTGGAGAGTTCTTTATGAGTTCTCTCATTCATTCAAATTTTTTTTATTCTTTTTTTTATTTATTCATTCATTCATTTATTTCTTCATTAATTTATTAATTTATTTATTTATTCATTTCTTCATTTATTTATTTATTTATTTAATAGTTTTTTGGTCATATTCTTCACTGTTTCGTGAACATGCAAACATAGCCTCAGATAGACAACAGCAGACACACTACAAGAGGAATAAACACAGGGAAACTGATCACGTCAGGCGGTACATGATCTTAGTAAGTGTTTTGGCGGAGAGAGAGAGGGAGGGTTTGCATCACACACAGATCCTGACACTGTGGTTGTTATCTGGGAATAACACACCTTGCAGAATGTCACGACTGACCAATCAGAATCCAGTATTCCAGACAGATGTGTAGTAAGATATGATCTGTAACTAATACACCAGCTCTGTATGTGTGTGTGTGTGTGTGTGTCCTGCAGGTATAATAACTATCTGGAGGACCCTCTGTCCCGCTGTGAGGAGTGTGACCCGCCCCAGAACGCTGAGAACTCCATCTCCGCCCGCTCCGACCTGAACCCTGCTAACGGATCGTACCCGTTCGGTGCGCTGCGGCAGCGTCCACACGGAGGAACCGACATGAAGGTCAGTGCTTATTCCAGCTCTTCTGCTGAACATTACTTACAGCAGATCTACTACTGCTGATCATCTGTGATCGGCGCCGATGAAGAGCTTCTGCTGTTATATGGTGATCAAACAGCAGATTATAGTGTGTGTGTGTGTGTGTGTGTGTGTGTGTGGTCCTCCTCAGATGACCAGCTCCAGGATGTTCCGTCAGTGGGAGCTGCTGGCCGCCAGCGGGCCGTCCTGCGAGCAGACACCGGTGTTCCAGTGGAGCCGCTCGCCCTACAGCTCACTCCTGCACATGGGGCAGCCGGACCGCTGGGACTTCCCCACCGTACACGTGCGCTGGGCCACATGAGGACCAGAACCAGCCCATGATCAGTACCAGCACTGCAGTCTCAGGAATCAGCCCGTATCAGTAATCAATATACTCCACAGACGCTCACACACTAGCTGAAGCGCTGTTGACCTTTATGCATGCTTATAACCACTGTCAGCGAGTGTCATCCGCTCAGCTGTGGCAGTCTAAATGCACAGATGACATTGTCTGTCATAAACTCATCACAAGCTGCTTTTATCTCTGTCATAACATCCTGATGTCATCAAAACAACACAGCCTGTCATAACCCTGTCATCAACATGAAGGTCATGAGGCGTTATAACTGTGTCAGGAATATTCTTCTGTCCGATCTTTAATGTTTAATGACCACATCAGCCTGTAGCAGTGTACATGAGGTTATGAGGCTGTTAGAACAGTCAGGATGTGTTTATAACGGCTCAATCATGTTTATGACAGGCTGTGTTGTCTTGGTAATGTCATGAAAGACAGAATCAGGTTGGGATGTATGTATTAATGTCAAGTTATCATAACAGACGGTCATCTGTGCATCACTTCAGCCATAACAGCTGTTATAAGCATGCATAAGGTCTCAATCACGTGATTATAAATCTTATGAACACCTCTTCAAGTACACCCATGAAACTAATGTTCTGATGGAGAGACTTTCATACCTCTGTAATATAGTTCTTCTGAAATGTCGAATAAATCAGCCTGTGATTGGTCCGTCTCCTCGTGCGCTCTGTTCTTCATCAGGTGAGTGCCGTCAGGAAAAGATGAAGCAGATCTGGGAGGTTATAGCAGAATAAAGCCTGACAGGATCATACGCAGCTTTAGACCCAATCCCAATTCTATTTCTGTACCCCTTCCACTTAGCCCTTACAACCGAGGGTTAAGGGGAAGGGCTTCAAAACTTCCCCCT
>CAIGQQ010037715.1:134827-147994 GCA_903798035.1 Danio albolineatus
CACCTAATATGCTTCATTGCTAGTAGCTTTCCAGCCGATACAGCTTAAAGGAAGACAACATGCAGAAAGAGGAGGATGAGCTCAAAATACTCATTTGCCTAATAATTCTGCACTCCCTGTATAAAGCTGTATGACGGTCTCATGAACACCTCTTCAGGTGATGAGCGTCAGTGTGAAAGCAGATGCAGATGTACTGTACCTGCAGCAGCTGGCAGAGGAGATCGTGACCGTCATTAGTGATCCTGGAGAACACAAGAACACTTCAGAAACTACACACAGACTCTCCCCTATAGAGATCACTACATCTAGAGCAGGCCTGTCGTCATATCCCATCTGTCTTCTACAATATTACAGCAGACTAATACAGCTGACGTCAGGATTATTCCCCCTTCTGTTAATATTCTTCCTCAGATATTCCCCTCATGATGTTGAACAGAGTCAGGAGTTTCTCTCAGTATTTCCTCTAATGTTTGTTCTTCTGGAGAAAATCTTATTAGTTTTTTTTTTGGCTAGAATAAAAGCAGTTCTTAATAGTGTTAACCCCATGTTAAGGTCAATATTATTAGCCCCCTTCAGCAATATTAGTGTTGGATTGTCTCCAGAACAAACCACTGTTATACAACGACTCGCCTAATTAGCTCAAATATCAATATATTGATCATCGTAACAGGCCTAATGTAGACCTACACCGCTCCTGTGTAAATCTACATACATATGGAGTGAATTACAGCAGCACACACACACACACACACACACACACACACACACACACCTGGGCGCGTGGGTGACCAGCGGCTCGCCGTCATACTGAGGGAATCTGTAGGAGAGGAAGTTCTCATTGCTCTGAGCTTCTGGCCAAGAGTCCTCAGTGGGAGACCCTGAAGATGACCACAAACGAAACCATGATTAAAACACACACCAACTACATGTTAATTACACGCCAACTATTATTCAGCGGTATCTGGAGCCGATGAGTGTGGTCCAGAGGTCTTCAGTTCAGCTGTATCGGGCCTGTGTTTATCACACGTCAGAGAATGACCCAGAGTCAGTGTTGAGGGAAACACATTACCTGTAAGCTCATCATAATGTGACTTTACTGAGTAAGGAGTAATGCATTACTCCTTAAAGTAATGCATTACTTTAAACAATGAAGCAGTGATATTTGAGTTACTTAAAAAAAAATCTGTGATGAGAGGTACTTTTGGCTTCAATTAAATGTTTAAAAAATAAACTGTGGTCATCAGAAGTCTATCAGTCCCGGGACAGGTCTGATCTCAGCCCCACACAGAGTTCATCACTGAATTTACATGATTACAGTGGTCTGTTCTTGTAATGTAAGATAACGTAAGATTAAATGCTTTATTATCCTGTAAACTCCAGTGACTGAGAGCATCATCAACATGCAGCGCAGCAGAGCTCCTACCCAAGATCCGGAATATAAGATGAAGCTCGTCCTCCACTGTGGAGCCGGGGAACAGCGGACGTCCAGTGATCATCTCATAAAATATACAGCCTACACCCCTGTGCAGATACACACACACACACACACACACACACACACACACAGATAGAGAGAGAGAGAGAGAGAGAGAGTCTAATCACTGTCGCTCTCTCATTTGGAACATTAAAACAAGAGATGACACGTTCAGCTTTAATGATTGTCATTCAACACTTCTGTCCACAGACTTAGGTTTGGTCTCATTTTAAAGAGGACAGATGTCAGATTGGAGCTGAAGGGAAAAACATTTAATAAAACAAAATTAATTCCTTTAAGGTGATGAAAATAAAACAATTAATGTATATTTCAATATATAACATAAAATATGTATTTTATAAGTATAAATATTTAATATTTAAAGTATTTATAAATATGAATAAGTCGGTTTAGCCCAAATTTGACATAAAATCAAAGCTGAACATCTGAACACATTATATTCCACATTTGAAGTTGATATCTCCAAAAATGAGCTTTCAGTTAGATCTAGTTTGGCTGCAGTACCAGTCAAGACCACCAGGTGACCTGCAGTTTCCAGTGGTGACCATATGAGGGCGCCTCTATTTGTGTGTATGCTTAGAGGTGCCCCAACTATAAACTCTTTTATACTTTTAGCAGTTTTTGTAAAGCAGACATCAAACACTGAAGTAGTAGGGGAGATGTGGTTTGATTTGACCTGAACTTCTCTTCATCTACAAATGTTTCCATGTGGATTGCTGTGGCAAAGTAATGCTTTATTCCAATGAGTTTCCTTGTCACAAATCCATCAAGAACTGTTCCGTAATATCTCACTATATATGGAAAACTAAGACTATAGGAAGCTTGAGATGATGTATAGTTTGTCATGATCGCTGAATGTTTAGACTATAATATTATTGTATAAAAACATAACCGCAGACGGTCCCACAGGTTGTAGGGTCGGAGTAACTGGATTCTGCTCTCTTAGTCTTCCTTAAATCTAAAAACTGTGTATAATATGTGTTCAGAAGTCTCAGAGCTTTCCAATGATATATAGTTGGTCATGATTAGATTCAGATTTAACTACAATATAGTGAAGGAAACGCAAGCGTCCCACTATTGAGACGGAGACATTTAAAGTATAAACTGAACTGCAGAGTGAATGTATAGAGAGCAGAAGTGAACGAATCGACGTTCATAACCAGCAAATATTAATCTAAGCAAAACAAACCCACACTGAATATAAAAGCAGATTCTATAATGACTGAATCTCTGAGGAATATCCACAAGATAAACGTAAACATCTCTGCAGCTCTGACGGACACAGGAGGGTTTAACTGACCGAGCAGAATATGGAGAGCGAGTGTCCACAATGCACAGTTATGATCATCTCTCTGTTCTATTCTGCTGATGTGTGATTTAAATATGAAACAGGTGTAAATATGGGTGTATTGTGCTGCGCTTCTGTGGAGATCTCAGTGTATCCGCCTCAGTGTGTTTGTGTCTGCCAGCTCTCCGCTCAGCTCTCGTGACTGAAAACTCTCGACATGCACACAGATGAGCAGAACACGCATGCGTGAATGAGTTTCTCACCAGATGTCGATGGAGGTGGAGTACTCTGTGGACCCCAGCAGCACATCGGGGGGTCTGTACCACAGCGTCACCACCTCATTAGAGAACGTCTTTGTGGGAACCGACTTCGCTCGGGCGAGACCTGCGGCACACACAATCACAACACTACTTTAACCTCCACATGACATCACGCGAGTGGTGTTGTGAGCTCACACTGCTGGTGTTGAGGAGAACGGTTCATCTCTGCAGGTCATTGAGGTCAGAGTAGTAATCTTTATATGAAATCTGCAGATCTTCCTGCTTGTTTTGAGTTTAATCATCAGATTAGGTCTGTCTGAGATAATGGGTGGGGCTAACATGTGACCACGCCCCCTTCAGCTGTCACTATGACATCATACAGTAATGGTGAGGAGGAGGAGGAGTCTGTTAGGCTCCTCACAGAATGAAAATTTGGAATAACGAATGGATTACTGTTAAAGGAAAGAGTTTATATTTGGAGAAATGGTTGGAATATGGGTTATTATACGTAAGTGATTTATTTGATTCATCTTTAGGGATCTATTCATATGAATCATTTTTATCTAAGTTCAATTTTCCTGTTAAATTTAAAGAATTTTCGACAGTGATCAAAGCTCTCCCCTCGGGACTTGTTAATTTAATGTACAGTCATTTGGCCTATTATAAGATACATAGTAAAGAATGTAATTTCCTGATAAATGGGAAAAATATATTTGACAAATAATGTTCTAACAAAGGCAAATATTTAATGATAAAAATAGAGTTATTCCAAGAGGAAATTTTTATTGGAATTATTTATTATGGGAGGTTAATTGGAGAAAAGCATGGCTGCTACCATACAAATTTTGCATATCAAATAAAGTTAGAGAAATCCATTTAAAGATTTTACATAAAATATACCCCAACCAACATGTCACTTTCCAAATTTTCAGATGTTGAGAAAGAATGTTCATTTTGTAAAAACAGTGAGGAATCCTTATGTCACTTATTTGTTGTTTGTCAGAGTGCGCAATTATTTTGGAAAGACTGTTTTTCTGATTATTCTGCTAAAAATAATATGTTGATAACGTTTAATGCAAAAGAAATGATTTGTTATTTTGAAAATGGTTCATTTTATTATTTTAAATGGTAAATTCTTTATCCACAAATGTAGACTTTCAAAATCTCCTCTTTTATATAAAGTTTTTGTCAACGAACTTACTCTACTAATAAAGTCTCTCAAAACTGTAAAACATGTAAAAATGTCTATTGTAAGCTATTATGCATCTGTTTTTGGCGTTTTGTGAACGTCTTCCATTTGATTTTTCTTTTTTTTGGTTTTGTTTGTTTAGTTGTTGTCTTTTATTTGAAGTTCAGTTATCTTTGGAATTTCTGTTTATTGCCTGTTTTTGCTGTATTTGTACTAATGCATAACAATAAAAATAAAAAAATGTAAAAAAAGGAGTCTGTTAGGAGTCTCCCCAAACCCCGTCTTTCTGAATGAAACGCCTACTTTACTACATCCAATCAGCTCCCAGGAGAAAAAAAAACAAGCCACGCCCACTGTTTACTCATTTAATATTCAGTTTCTCTAGTAACTCCATCACAATCTGATCAAACAAAACCAGTGGCTGCTTCCGGTTGGAGTGGACTTGATGCCTGATGCCTGTACTGGTGAAAGTTGAACACTTGATAATGTGTCTCTATTGGCCATTTCTGTGTCTGTTTCCTACTGAACAGCCAATCTCCAGATCATAATGTGTTGTGTGCGCTCATGACTACAGTCTGACGGCGTCGTCTAACACCTATAACTGTCTGTATGGCATTTACTCCGTTTACAGTCTGTTTTGCAGGTTTACCCCTCAGGTCTCGCAGCAGGACACTTGTGAATTCAGGATATAATCCTAGAATCCTGATCTAATCACGACCAACTTCATACAGTGTTGAAAAGATCCTCTGAACACATATTTGACCACTGCTCATAGTTTTTAGGAAGAGTAAAGGATCATAGTCCATCACCCTTCACCCTGTGGGAACATCTGCAGGTGTTAATGCACACTAGAACAGGTAACACTTTATTTTGATGGTCCATTTGAGTATCAGTAGACTGTCTACTTAATATCTTCTGATACTGACATTCAACAGACATTTAACTGACTAGAAGATACTGTGCAAGTACATGTCAACTTACACCAACCCCAACCTAACAGTCTACTGATAATCTAATGAGGATTAGTTGACATGTAACTTAAACTCAACAAACGGACCATCAAAATAAAGTGTGACGCTAGAATATTTTAGTGGAGACATAAAGCCATCCTGACTCCACTCATGCGACACCTACAGCAGACACAATCACAACACTGCCTTCAATCTGATGGACACCGCAGCATATGTCTGTCCACGAACGCGCGTGTTCTGTGTGTTCTGCGAAGGCTCACCGAAGTCGGCCAGTTTGAGCTCCCCCTTGTCATTGATGAGCAGGTTCTGAGGTTTCAGGTCTCTGTGCAAAACCTTCTGACCGTGGCAGTACGCCAGACCGCGCAACAGCTGGAAGAGGAAGAGCTACAGGGTGGAGAGAGAGAGAGAGAGAGGGAGAGGGAGTTAAATGTACAGTGTTTTCTGATCTATTATTATTTTTATTGATATAAATGAATGATGGGCGCCACGGTGGCGTAGTGAGTAGCACGTTCGCCTCACAGCAAGAAGGTCTCTGATTCGAGCCTCTGATTCTCCCCGTGTTGGTGTGGGTTTCCTCCGGGTGCTCCGGTTTCAGTCCAAACACATGCGCTATAGGGGAACTGGGTAAGCTAAATTGTCCGTAGTGTATGAGTGTGAATGAGAATGTATGGGTGTTTCCTAGTGATGGGTTGCAGCTGGAAGGGCATCTACTGCGTAAAACAAATGCTGGATAAGTTGGTGGTTCATTCCGCTGTGGCGACCCCGGATTAATAAAGGGACTAAGCCGAAAAGAAAATAAATGAATGAATGAATAATGTCATTTTGATAACGGCTGTATCTCTTTTTAGTGATTATTAAAGTGTGTGTAGCGCCATCTGCAGGCAGAACCTCCTCATAACCGCCTTATATAAACACAGATTTATTTTTGTCAATGTTTAGGTGTTTTCTTCACTAGACGACATATCAAAATCATGATTTATTCCCACTGATTGCAAAACTAATGTGACAACACAAATCCAGCTCCAACCCATTCGACTGATGCGTGAGATCAGTCAGCAGGATAAAGCCGCTCACCTTCACGTTATAAATGCTCATGATGCTGCCGCAGTCGTCCAGATACTGCTTGAGATCTCGGTCCTGAAGGGGCACACAGCAGAAACCATCAGATGAGGGTGGACAGAATCAGGAATGCAGTAAACACACACACACACACACACCAGGTACTCGAAGACGAGCGTAAGGCACTTCTCAGTGTGGATGATGTCGTGGAGCGTGACGATGTTGGCGTGTTTCAAGTTCTTCAGGAGAGACACTGACGGAGATAAAACATCATCATTAGTCAACATCAGATAAACCAGGGGCTCCGATCTCGCTCATGCAGGGGCCGGGGTCACTGCAGGGTTTAGCTCCAGCCTGCCTCAACACACCTGCACGGAAGTTTCTAGTATATCTAGTACAGCGGTGTCCAATCTCAGTCCTGGAGGGTCGGTGTCCTGCAGAGTTTAGCTCCAACTCCAATCAGACACCCCTGGGCTAGCTGATCAAGCTCTCACTAGGCTTTCTAGAAACATCCTGCAGGTGTGTTGAGGCAAACTGGAGCTAAAATCTGCAGGACACCGGCCCTCCAGGACTGAGTTTGGACATGCCTGCTCTAGTAAGAGCTTGATCAGCTTGTTCAGGTGTGTTTGATTAGGGTTGGAGATAAACTCTGCAGGACACCGACCCTCCAGGAACAGGTTTGGTGACCCCTGAGATAAACCATCATTCTGTGTGTGAGCAGCACTGATACACACTCAAACACACACCGTTGTCACTCTCCGTGAAGCTGTTTCTGTTCAAACTACTTATCTAAAATGTAAAAGTTTTTTGGGACATCTTGATAGTTTTATGTTTGATCCACTTACGTTTGTCAAATAAAATGAAGAAAACTGATTTGTGTTGAGACAATATGAAGGGATTGTGTGGATCACTGCATTTCATTAAGTATACTTAGGAGTTTTAGTCTTGTTTATAGTCCAAATATTTCAAAACTCTTAAATTATGAAGCTTTTTCTAGACAAGTTCGACACATATAGAGTTTTTCAGCAATAATAAGACAAAGTGAAGAGAGTTTCTCCTTAAAACACAATAATCTGCCAATGGAGGAAGGAAAATGATCCAGTTTTCACTTTGAGATGAGATAATTCTGCTTGTTTTAATGAGAAACTCACTTCATGTAGACTCATTATCGCTGAAAACAGCACTATATTCTGTGCTTGTCTGGAAAATGCTTCTTGATTTAAGAGTTTGTAGATGTTTGGACTAGAATCGAGACACAAACTCAGAGTAAGAAGAGCATGCTTTGCAGTGTGGCAATGCACATATACTGAGCCATTAAAATAATGAATATCTGATGCAGGAGCAGAGCAGAACATTCCCAAAGTTACAGTTATTTCAGCTATTAAACTCTGCAATATGTGTGTGTATGTGTGAGTGTGTATGTGTGTGTGTGTGTGAGTGTGTTTCCCAGCACTGGGTTGCGGCTGGAAGGGCATCCGCTGTGTAAAACATATGCTGGAATAGTTGGCGGTTCATTCCGCTGTGGCGACCCCTGATGAATTAAAGGACTAAACCGAAAAGAGAATGAATAGTTTGTGCATGAAGATGATCTTGTAAGTGTGTTACTTCTGAGACTAATCTGCCTCCACAGAGCCGTACCTTCCCTGATGGCGGTGCAGGGGGCGCCTTCTTCATACTCCAGCCGGATCTCTTTCAGAGCCACCAGATTATCTGTTAGCTTACTGCGACCCTTATACACCGTCGCGTATGTGCCCTACACACACACACACACACATTTTATACAGTAGACAGAGCATTCAGAATCCAAACACTAACAGTTCTGACAGCTGTAAAGGGCTTCAACACTCAAGGATAAACACTTTAAGAAGTGCTGGGTTGTTAGTCTGTTAGACCCAGAATTGGGTTGAAATAACCCAGCCTATTTTAGAGTCTAAAAGACATTATCCCATGGTCTGCTGAAACTCTTGGTTCTGATTGGCTGTAGGGTGTGGTATATTTGGTTGAAGCGCACAGGTAGTTCCAGTCAGTTTTGATCACAGATGGAAATAAATGCGCTTCTCCCAAACGTTTACAGTTACTATAGCAACTCGCATGTGCTGCGCATGAAACCGATGAGGGCTGTTAATGGCGGACGGGAAATCCGCAAAATTAGGAAAATACTCATCAACTATGCCACAAAATCAAGTTTAAGAGTTTTTCCAGCGAGAATGTAGTTATTTTACAGTCAAATCAGCAGTTTGTGTGTAAGAAAAGCACGTCTTTATAAATGTTGGAAGCTCCAGGCGGTCAGCAGCAGCTCCGTGAACGACTCCCCCCGAGAGAAGCTTTATGTCGGCTAGAGAATCTCCGGTTCTACGCCGCTGGATCTAATCTCCTGCATCTCTGTTGTTAAAATGGGATATATAATTAATCTTTGCTGTATCTAACGGTCAGTCTCTGGACATTTGAACATATTATTCATTCTCAGGTGTATTTTTGGCAGATCACAGAGATAAGTTTGATAATTAATCTATGAGCGTAAATAATGTAATATTACACTGATCCTGCGTGTTTGGCTGATCGCTTTTGTCTTAAAGAAGATAAATAAAGCAGAAAGTTCTCCTGTCCTGATGTGTGTTTCTTTTCCTAAATTTCCCCACATATTTACCAGCAGAGATTTCTGAAATAGGCTCTGGCTGCTTTCTCTTCATAATACATATTCCTCAAGCGTATTTAACTGATGTGGTTCTTTTTTTAAGTATAATAATATTAATATTGTATGTTCATTATGAAATGTAAATCGTAGCCCAGCTTTCGCAGTATTAATGTTAAGAGATATACATACAGATCCTCCCTCATCCCCTCAGCAGAGAAGCAGTAGAAAGTAGACAAAAGAAACGTGTGACTGGGAATGTGACTGGGAACACACTCCAGGTGTGACTGGGAATGTCTTATTTGTCCAGCTGTGATTGGACTGATGAAATCGCATCTTAATAATATTAGCAGGTATAAACAGCACACAGATGCTCTCTCTCTCTGTCAGTCTGTCACAGCTGATTCAGTGGAGGGACTAGAAAATCTAACATCTAAAAACAGACAAAAATTGGGACAAATATTGCCCAGCAAAGAGAAAAACTAGTTATATATAGTTAAATATAAGCCTACCTTGGCAAATGACCATGGAATAAGCGGTATAATCAACAGCTTGCCGTGCGTTACAGGATTTTAATGCTCCGCTGCGCGTTGTGTGGTCCTTCGCCTCCACATCCTGCATTAAAATCCTTTATTGGACAGCAAGCCGTTGATTATCCCTTACGCATCTCTGTCTCCGTATTTTGATGCTTCCGAAGATACTGGAAGCTTTCTGCTTTAGCCAACACAACCATCACACACACTCACAGCACGCTCAGCTCATTCACACGTTAAACTCAGCTAACCTCTCACCTCTCCCAGTTTGTCCAGTTTGATGTACGTCTCCAGTTTCCCGAAGCCGATCTCTGACTGCAATCAAGACAGACGTGTGTCAGAATGTTCAGCTTGTTTAGCGGTAAACTCTCTTCATTTACACTCATTATGTCTGAAATCATCACACATCTCCATGCTTCATCATTTGTGGATGTTTAGACTATAAGCTAGTCGTAAACTCAAAGGAGGAAGCCTGTTTTACAGCCACGCTCTCTTCATGTGGGCCTCACAGTGTTCGGATTGGGGTTAGTTTAAGATGACATTCCCACCATTCGAGTCCGTCCCCCTCAGTTTGGTGTATTTCTGACAGATCTCCATGAAGAAGCTCTCACCAGAGATGTTCTCCGCAGTCTCCGGCTCAGAGGTTTGTCAAAGGGAGGGCTGTTTGAGGCGAACTTCTTCAGGTAACCCTCAGGCAGACGGATATCTGCTGGCAGTGACAGACGCTTGTTGATGTCCTGAAGAGGGAAACACAGCTAACAGTGAAAACATGCTGCATCTACACAGCGCTGTCCAGAGCTCAAGGACAGCTTACAGTCAACAGTCAACAATTAAACTACTGTAGAGGAAGAGCAGACCATACACTGAGAAACCCTGTGCTTCTTACTTAAAGGTTTGTCTTGTTTCTGGTCTAGATATCTCTTAAATCATGAAGCATTTTCTAGATGAGCACAAAATACTGTTGTTTTCAGCCATAATGGGTCCAAATGAAGTGAGTTTTACATTAAGACAAGCAGAATAATCTTCTTTTCACTTTGAAATGCCATTATTTCCCACATTGTCAGATTATTCTGCTTGTTTTAAGGAGAAACTCTCTTCATTTTCACTCATTACTGCTGAAAACAACACTATATATTTTACTTATCTAGAAAGTGCTTCTTGATATAAGAGTTTGTAGATATTTGGACTAGAAACAAGACACAAACTCAGTAAGAAAAGCTTGTTTCGCAGTGTAAAAGAGTCTTCCATAGGGACACCAGGCAATAATAACTCAATGTAAAGAGTTCAGCACTGGCTTTCCCACAGTTATTACCACATTACCATAATTCATAACTCATCTGATACGCACTTACGAGCTTTTTCACATCTATATCTACAGCTGGTCTTTTGTTAAAGTGTTGATAGACGTTCACCCTAAAACGTCACACCTGTCATCATTACCCTGTTTCAAAGCGTTATGAGTTTCCTTCTGCTCAACACACAATAAAAAGATACTTTGAAGAATGTTCGGTAGCCATTGTCTTCAATAGTGTTATTCCTACAACGGAAGTCAATGTTTACAGGTTTCCAGCATTCTTCAAGATATCTTCTTTTGTGTTCTTTTGAAGAGACGATCGAAGACTTGCAGGACAACACACACTTAATACACAAACACACACAGAGATATGGCTAGGGCCGGACGGAATCTGCGGACATTTTTTGCTATTTCTGCAGAGTATTTTGTTAAAAATCTGCGGATTTATGTGGAAAGATTTTGGGTGTTTCATAACTAAAACCTTAATATACGAAATAAAAGTAATACATTTTTAACTTTTATTTAATGTTTACAATGTGAATCCAATTAGATGCACTTTATTTGGTAAACAAAGCAAGTCTCTCGTATAAAATCTCTACTAAAAGACAGAAAATAGTACTTTACAAACTGTACTGTAAATAAATCACATGAATATTTTCATATTAGTCAATATTTTTACTGAAATTAATGTAAAAACTGAATAAATATAATTTTACACACATTTACAGCAGTAAATAAACAGAATCAATGATGGGCTAAAAATCTGCAGAAATCTGCGTGCGCAGATTCCGTGTGGGCCTAGATATCCCCTATATGCTGTAAAACTGCAGGTTAACCAACTGCAGGTTTGGACTCTGTGCTGTTCAGTAATATCTGAGGGAAACACAGGCCCTGTATGTGCTGTTCACAGATATCTCAGCTAATATAGAGAGTGACTGCATGTTTTTACAGAACTAATATTGATTATTATAAATGTGTGTGCGTGTAAAACACTATAATGTGTACACAGAAATAACGGGGTTCTTCTCTACAGCAGCAGCTCCTCCGGCCTGTTTAGAGCATGATTATGGGTGTTTTACGTTATAACAAGGGCCACACGGAATCTGCGGACATTTTTTGCTATTTCTGCACAGAATTTTGCAAAAAATCTATGGATTTATGCGGAATGATTTTGGTAGTATCATAACTAAAATCTTAATATATAAAATAAAAAGTAATACCTTTTTAACTGTTTATTTAATCTTTACAATGTAAATCCGATTTAATTCACTTTATTTGGTAAACAAAGCAAGTATCTCATATAAAACATCTACTAAAAGACAGAAAATAGTACTTTAAAAACTGTATTGTAAATAAATCATATGAATATTTTCATATTAGTCAATAATATTACTGAAATTAATTAAAAAACTGAATAAGTATAAATTTACACACATTTACATTAGTAAATAAACTGAATCAATGATGGCCTAAAAATTCCATGTGGCCGTAGTTATAACTAACATGGTTCAAGCAGTGGATCTGCCACAGAGAAACTACTGGTTTTGGGAAACACTCGTCACTACATCAATCTTTTCCCAATCGATGCATCGTACTATGATAGTTCAGCCGTGAGTTACGGCGCTGATTGGGAAACGCAGCCGTGGTCACTGGCCAGATTCAGTCTGTTTCACGCTCGTCATTTGAACAGCACCTCTTTTATAGAGCTATATACTTGTGTTTCTTGTGCTATAGACTTGGTTATGTATATAATCGTATATGTGATGTGCACGTTTTCCATGCAAATAACTGTCTATATTCTTTGTTTATGTTGTGTGTTTGGAGTTTTGCTCACTATATATTAATCACGATGACTACAGTACTAGCTGCTTCTTCAGAATCTCTTCATCAAACTCATCTGAAAGCTCTTGGAGACATTAGTGTGTGTCGTCTCTCTCTAACGGGATGAACTCCTCCGGCTCAGCAGTGTTGCGTGTGTAACTGTGTGTAAAACAGTGTGATTTACCTCACTGGAGATGCGCTGCTGGAGGTTACGCATGCGCACTCGCACAGGACTCTGAACTTCATCAGAGGATGTTCCTGAAGCCTGATCACTTTCTCCATCTGAGCCCATTTTACCATGGGTGACCTCTGTAACACACACACACACACACACACACACACACACACGCACACGCACACACACACACACACGCACACACACACACGTGACAATCAGACAGTTCAGATGGGTTTAAATGAAGAAACATGATGCTACATTAAGAAAGACTGAAGATTAACATGGTGACACGGTGGCGCAGTGGTCAGCACTGTGGCCTCACAGTAAGAAGGTTGCTGGTTCGAGTCCTCGGATGGGTCAGTTGGTGTTTCTGTGTGGAGTCTGCATGTTCTTTGCATTATCTGTGTGCTATTCTCAGCTCAGACACACACACACACACACACACAC
>CAIGQQ010037715.1:168625-187287 GCA_903798035.1 Danio albolineatus
ACTAAACATAACAGTCCACATTTATAAAACTACTCAGTAAAGTACAACTCCTGAGAAAAACTACTCAATTACAGTAGTGTAGAGTATTTGTGATTAGTTACTTCACACCACTGGTTTACATCGAGACACTGTAAGTGCTATTTCACACACAAATTAAAAAGATGTGGTGCTTTACAGTTCCAGATCTCGTTATCAGAATAAACCAGCACATCAAGTTCATCATATCCCATCACACACTCTTCGTTTGCTGGTTAATAAACAGTTTCTCGGAAGGTCAAACCCAGCGGATCGCCGCGTGGGGGCTTTGACGTCATGCTCGTGCTCGCGGTTACGCACAGCGCCCCCTTGCGGCGTCACACGGCGTGACGTCACTTCAGCACCGTAGAGGAGAAACAGCTCCTTCCGCTCGACTAATGGACCCGAATCCGTGACCGACCGAAAACACGACGAACGGGAGGAGAAAACCGGAGGAGACGCGGCAGATAAACAGCAGCAGATCCGCGCGACATTCGACGACCGTCATCATCATCACCATCACCATCACCATCCGGAGAGCAGAGGTACCGTCCCCGCATCCCACACACCAGTGTGTGTGTGTGTGTATGTGTGTGTGTGTGTGTGTGTGTGTGTGATGGTGAAGCTCATTGCGGTACTTCACTCCTTCACAATGACATCACATCTGAACCGACGCGTCCATCGCTGCGCGTTCTTCACAGCGCGGTGTTTTTCAGCGTGCACAATAGCGTGATAACGCGACGCGACGCGTTATGCAATTTTGTCATATTGTGCCCGCGCTGCTGAAGCGCGCGCGCGCGGCTCTCCACACGACGCGTTATTATTATTTCATTATGATTACCGCGTCCACACATCCCACAGTGCAGCTATAACGACACGAAGACGTCAATCTGAGTGTAATAACGCGTCTGGAGACGTGTATGATATGGAGGAGTAATAACACGCTTATGAGCTTTCATTGGCCACTATTCACCTCAGAGCATGATCACAAATGATGGCGGAGATGAGCAGGTTACACACCAGCTAAACCGCTTCAGATGTGGACCAGAGTCAGCTGTGGCCGGCCTGTGTGTGATCTAAAGACGATAAGAGGGTTTTATCAGTGTGTTTTCCTCAATATAATGTGTTTATATGTGTAATCTGACTATTGGCTCAGCAGAATATCTTCATTTTCTGCATAAACACAGCCTCTTGTTATGTAGTTCAGCACAGCAGTGGGGTCAGCAGCTATAGTCAAACTACAATAGCCAACTACTATAGGAAAAATCAGATTAATATACAGCAATAATCATTATACACACAGGCCAGCTCAAGCCTTCAGGAGCCCTATAAGCAGAATACTATTACTATATTAATACTAACAGGATACATTATTAATAAATGTACTGCCAGTTTACCGTTCACACTGAGAGTGATCTTCACCTTCACAGGTGATTGTTAGTAATAAACCCAAAGTATTAATCAATACACTAAACCAAAAACATCGCTACTCTGTCAATGTTCCCTCCTTAAAACACTCCATTATTTGATCCTACAAATCAGTAAAGCCAATGATCTGCGCGTTGGTTTTAGCGTAATAATCGTCCTGAAAGAATAAACAATGCTAAATATAGCTGGTTTAGATTTAGTTGACTAAAATCGTATTCAATTTAGTCATCTAAAAGTAGTTTTATACTCTAATGAATGTTATTTTAGTAAAAAAATCAATCGAAGAGGAAAACCAATTGAAAATTTGCTGCCACCAGAGGGCGCTCTCACACACAACACTCCAAATACCCAAGCTAAAGAAACCCATTGGCATTATTGAACAAACAGAAGATTTGCCTAATTTAATTGCTTCAGCGTGTCGTAATTAGCACACGACTACTGAGTCAGTCAATTGATCAGTCATTTATAAAAATAATACAGTTTTAGAAGGCAACAAATCAGCCGGATCTCACGAGAAAATGCAAGCATTTTACGTTTTGCCAGTTTAGTGGCTAATTCAGTTGTACAAAAAGGTACGATTTAAAAAAGGAGGCGTGGCACCCAACCCCACCCCTAAACCCAATCGTCATTGGGTGATGAGCAAATCGTACTAAATTGTATGAATTAGATCGTACGAATTCATACGAATTAGCCACTAAATCAAAAGTTACGAATTGCCGTGAGATAGCGTTGGACAGATTGTTTCTCCAGTTCAGCCCTTTCATTTCCCACTTTCTGACATGAAAGTGACATTTTCAACTTAAACGATTGCCAATCTTCAACGCTCTAGTGCGTAGATTTAAGCTTGGCCTTGTTTTTAAAGAAGACAGATGTCAGATTATAGCTAAAAGTGTTCAAGTTTAATAAAATGAAAGTTTTGTGCCTTCATATTTATGGAAATAATAAAACAGTTCATGTACATTTTGTTGTATTACAATAAATATGCATTTTACAAAAGCTGTTTTAGCCTAAAATTGACAAAAATAAGCAAAGCTAAACATCTGAACACTTTATATTCCAAATTTCAAGTTGATATCTCCAAAAATGAGCTTTCAGTAAGATTTAGTTTGGCCGCAGTACCACACACGACCACCAGGTGACCATACGAGGGCGTCCTCTATTTCTGTGCATGTTTTGAGGAATAATAACCGTACGTTCCATACTTTTTTTTTACTTTTGACAGTTTTTGTAAAGTAGACACACAATCCTGAAGTAGTTTGGGCAGTTTAGTGGTGTTTGATTTTAATTCAGCCTCTAAAAACATCTAAAAATGTTTACTTGTGGATTGCTGTAGCAAAGTAATGCTTCAGGACTGATGAATATCATTGAGTAACTGCTGCTCAGTAACATCTATCACTATATATCTGTCACTATATATGGAAACTGAACATTTGAAGCTATTTAGACTATAATATTGTTTTAAATATTACTGTACACGCTTCCACAGGTTGTAGGATGACAGTAAATGTGTTTATTACCCTCACTACGTAACAAAAAACAGTGGATAATGTGCATTCAGAAATCTCAGACCTTTTCAAGGATATATAGTTTGTCGTGATTAGATTAGGATTTATTCATTAATTCATTTTTTTTCGGCTTAGTCCCTTTATTAATCAGGGGTTGCCACAGTGGAATGAACCGCCAACTTATCCAGCATATGTTTTATGCAGTGGATGCCCTTCCAGCTGCAACCTATTTCTGGGAAACATCCAGACACACTCATTCATACTCATACACTACAGATGATTTAGCCCACCCAATTCACCACATGTGTTTAGACTGTGGGGGAAACCGGAGCACCCGGAGGAAACCCACACCCACACGGGGAGAACATGCAGACTCCACACAGAAACACCAACTGACCCAGCCGAGACTAGATTAGGATGTAATTGCACCAATCTGACACAAACAACCGTAACAATTCCACATGTGTTTCCCAACACTGCACATAAGAGGAGTGCAGGAGAATGTTTTCTGCACGCCACTGAAGATCGCTGTCCAGAGTGCTGGAGTATAACTGTGTGTGTGGAGGCCTATCCTGAACGTTAAAGACAATATAAATAAAAACAGTCATCATCTGATGTGGATTAACAACCTAGACGAGTCTGTATAAAGCTGGCAACATAGCTGGACTTAAAGCTGAAGCTTAAAAGACAAAGTTATGCATAAGAAATGCTCAAAACGTGGCTGGTTTATATGCACATCAGCAAGTTACTAACGGAGCTATTTTTCCTGCATAACTCCTTTCATTCCTTTGTTTTGTTTACTCCTTTAATGTAGATATTTAATGTTTTTCTGTCCTTTTTAATTATTACATTTATAAATTCATTAAAAGAATGAAAGTGTACACTCAATGTGTTATTTACAATCACACTGCGCTTGAATAAAGTTAAACTACTCCAGTAAATTCACCTTTGTATTCCAGCTCTAGCTACTTCTGTCTAGCTCATACTAGGGCTGATGTGTAATATGACGATATACACTCGCCGGCCACTTTATTAGGTACACCTGTCCAGCTGCTTGTTAACGCTAATGTCTACTCAGCCAATCACACGGCAGCAGCTCACTGCATTCAGGCATGTAGACATCTGCTGCAGTTCAAAGCGAGCATCAGAATGGGGAAGAAAGGGGATTTAAGTGACTCTGAGCGTGGCATGGTTGTTGCTGCCAGACGGGCTGGTCTGAGTATTTCAGAAACTGCCGATCTACTGGGATTTTCATGCACAACCATCTCTAGGGTTTACAGAGAATGGTCCGAACGAGAGGAAATCTCCAGCTGTGGGCAGTTCTGTGGGCGCAGATGCCTTGTTGATGGAGTCTATCCAGAAGACATCGGAGAAACGTCGCCTGGTCTGATGAGGCTCCATTTCTGCTCCACATTCGGATGCTCGGGGCAGAATTTGGCCTCAACAACATGAAAGCATGGATCATCCTGCCTTGTTTCAACTGTCACATCTGAGCTTTATTCTGTATTCTCTATTGGGTTTGGGTCGGGTGATCGGGCGGGCCATTCTACAGCTTGATTTTCTTTCTCTGAAAGCATCTGAGAGTCTCCTCGGCTGTGTTTTGGATCATTGTCTTGCTGAAATGTCCACCCTGGTGTCATCGTCATCCTCCTGCTGATGTAGACGTTGGACTGAAGCAGCTGATGTTCATTTACACTGAGGAAGGGCTGAAGAACTACTGACAGATTTCAGCTGCATCCCTTTCATTTTATTACACAGAACTTCATTTATAAAGTAATTAGACTTGTTTTCTTTGCATATATGTTTTTTTTTTATTGTTATCAACATCTAGCAAGAAAAATGATGGTGTTCAATACTATATTTACTATTAAGATCTCCACCACCCCAACTCCTCACTCTCTGCCAGGGAAATCTGGGGGAGAACTTAGGCTTCAGGCCAGATCTGTGTCTCAAAGCCTTCCCTGAGGACTGCAGACCAAATATAGTTATTCTTTACCCCCGGAGGGCCAGCGTACTGCCTGCTTTAGCTCCAATCAAGCTCTTACAGGAATGCTAGAAACCTCCAGACTGGTGTCGGTGCTGATGGACAAACACTAGTGCACTGCTAGTGTAGTGACAATACCACTGAAAACCTTTAACTACAAGCTGAGTTTGTTCTACTGAAAAAAGTGATCATACAAATATCCTCACGATAGGCATGTTTATGACAGATTTATGACACTTTATGTCTATGTTGCCATTTTTGCATTTAAACAGGGCAGATGGCACTTCGTGACAGTTGTTATAAGCATTCATAGACCACCACATTCACAGAAAGGCAAGTTGGAGCCCCTCCAGGACTGAGATTGGACACTCCTGCTGTTCCCCTTCAGATGATATGCACTAGTGAGGGGAAGTAGAGAACGTTATACAGATTCAGACCTTTGAGGCTCATTCAGAAAGATGAACAAATCTTTTATCGAGTCATTTCTTACGATTCATTTCAGTTTGCCAAAATATCAATAGCAGTGCCTCATTTGTGAATTGCAAGGTCCCGGAACAGATCAGGGTGACGGATCCGGCACGTTACCAGAGGATGGAGAGGTGTCGCGGACGAAAGTAGAGAGCGGGGCGGGGGTAGGTGGGGGGTTTGGTTGTTGTGGACGAATGTGAACAGTGGATGGGGGAGGAGGGCGGTTGAGGAGGGGGATCAGTAAAATGAGGTGCCTGATCAGATTTCAGAGGTGCCGGATCCAGAACCGGCATTATCCAGCACAAATTAAGCCCTGATCATTAGTATGTTACGAGCTGCTTCCAAACGCTGATCACACTGCAGACAAGTCAGAACTAGAGCTCTTTAGTCTATGATTAGCCCAGCTTAGCTCTTCTGACAGGCCTACAAGTTTGATTCGTGAGATCTCGTGGTACTGACATATAAGCTTCACCAATGCACACAGTCTGAGCCGGAGGACCCAAGATTACTTCATTTTTTTGATGGTTTTCACTCTTCGAGAAGTTCATTCATCATGTGACAGCATGTAAAGAGACCAGTGGCTCAAGACGAATGACTCAAGCTCACTCAAACCCGAGGACTCAAGAGACAGAAGAACAGAAGAACAGAAGCAATCTCCAGCTCTGACTACAGTTGTTTGGCTTCTGTCTTTCATACAATGAAGGAACGACTCGATCCTGACAGAAGACTTGAAAAAGAGACTAAACATCTTCTATACCTGCACAGTGAATGAATGAATCACTCCCTAAAGCCCCGTTTCTACTAGTTCAGTACACTTTTATGGCCGTTTCCAGAGGACCCATCGTTCCTGAGTCACATTAAAGATTGTTTAGATTAAAGACAGTTCAAGAATGACCCATCAGTAATGTCATCCTGAAGGACGGGTAACTCAGTGCTCCAAACTGGGATCAACAGATCTGTTCAGCTCTCTGTGATCAGCTGCAGCTCAAGAATGAGTTCACAAGTTTAAACCTTTGGTAAACTAGAGCGAGTTTGTAATGAAGACTGTAAAATTGCTGTGTAATCATAACCGCTGGAATCACCACAGCTGCATAGGGTCAGTAAATGCATGTGTGTGTGTGTGTGTGGTGTGAACTTTGTGTGTGACTCATCATTTCAGAAAGGCTTGAATAAACACATTAGATAACCTTACTGTGGTGTTTCTGACTCATAAACTGAATCTCTGCTTCATCTGTGTCTGTCTGTCACTGACTGCTGTTTATCTGACGTAACGCAGAACAAACACACACACACACACGTGTGGAATCAGTGGGCGGGGACAACCAGCTCATTTGCATTTAAAGGCACAGACTACAAAAACAGCTGCCGTCTGCTCAGAGCTCAAAAGGGCACATTCCGCAGGGTATAACCAATGATCTGCTGGGTGTTTTGAGCTGAAACCTTACAGACACTATCTGGATGGATTTACTACATCATGTAAAATGGGTAAAATAGGAGTCTTTTAAAGGGTTAAAGATTGTCCTCTTTAGTAATAAGCCCATGTTTCCTCTCCTCAGGTGTGTTGACCTGCAGCGGTGCCCGTTCTGAAGGGTGGGTAACTCCGAGCTCCACCCGCACCCCTTCTGCCCCCATGGCGTGTGTCCATGAGCAGCATGCCCCGTCCCCGTCCCTCTCCGGCTTCACCACGCCGCTCTCCGACCCGCCCTTCTGCCGTCCCGACCCAGAGGTTCCGGCTAGCACCCCAGACACTGAGCTGACACCAACCCAGTGTGTGCTGCGTAATGTGCTGTCCATCGACCCGGTGGGTGGCGGCAGCGGCACCCACAGCAACAGCCCCACTCTGAGCGACGAGCCCGCCAACTTCTCCAACAGCGTGCTGAAGCTCCAGGAGGGCGGAGCGGAGGGCGGAGCGGTGCGCAGCCAAGCCGACAGCTTCAGACTGCAGCCCGGCGGAGGAGGCTTCCTGGAGGGCCTGTTCGGCTGCCTGAAACCCGTGTGGACCATGATCGGAAAAGCCTACTCTACTGAACACAAGCAGAGCCAGGAGGGTGAGTACCGCACTCACACACAAGAGTTCAGACAGGCGTGTTTTAGTGATGGGAATCTGGATCTATTCTGCAAACTGGATCTTTTGGACATTTCCCATTAATAAGAACGATTGGTTCTTTTAAGGTTTGGTTCTGTTTAAGGTTATGGACCCTTTTCACAAGACTGTTATGACGCATATTGGCATGAAAGTTCACACCAAAAGCATGGACAGAGGAGACCATTGCTTTCATTGCTCATGCGACAGCCAAAATTGCTCAGTGTATTGCACCTTAACAGAGCAAACACACAAGAGTTTCTTCTTTAATCGAGCCAATCCTGTGGTGTTGTTGAGGTGTTTCGGAGTGTAATGACTCTTGTCCTGCAGAGTGTTGGGAGGTGCCGTTCGAGGAGATCTCGGAGCTGCAGTGGGTGGGCAGCGGTGCTCAGGGCGCAGTCTTCCTGGGCAAGTTTCACGGAGAGGAGGTGGCAGTGAAGAAAGTCAGAGACATCAAGGAGACCGAGATCAAACACCTGCGCAAACTCAAGCACCCCAACATCATCACCTTCAAGTGAGTCAAGACCAATCATAGAACTGTGCCAAGATCGACGGGAAGTGAAAGATTGCTTAAAGTGCAAAAGCTTCCGTCGATATAAGCATGTGCTGGTCATGTTGGAGGTTATCTATCCTGGGATTATTTTCAGGCTAATATCATTACACCAGCAAAGTTCCTTGATATTTAGGCCAAAATGAGAGTATAGTTGCTCACCATATCAGCCTAGAAATTACCAGCTATTAATTATCAGTCGGTCTTAGTACATCTACAGAAGAGTCGAGCCATAAATAGGATAATTATCAAAACTCTTTGGTCTTGCTCTTAGCATCTTGCTCAAGATGCTAATGATCAAATTAGATTTAAAGGTTTATGCTAAGGTAATCTAAAATTCAGACTGTGTGTGTTTCAGGGGTGTGTGTACACAGGCTCCGTGTTACTGCATCCTCATGGAGTACTGTGCACAGGGTCAGCTGTACGAGGTGCTGCGTGCAGGTCGGAAGATCACACCGTGTCTGCTGGTGGACTGGGCCATGGGCATCGCCGGCGGCATGAACTACCTGCATCTGCACAAGATCATCCACAGAGACCTCAAGTCTCCAAAGTACAGCACTTCACCTGCACTACTGCCTTATTTCTGTCCATCACCGATCTGTGCTAACTCCTCAGAATGTGCTACCGGTAGCGCAGTCTGTCATGTTTCAGCTAAAACATCAGGGGTTGCACATTTTGTCAGCTTCAAATGGCTATCAGAGTGAACTACCACCTTAAATAGTGATGTATTATCAGGGGTGGCTCATTTTGTCTGACCTGTAATTCACTCCTTTGCAATTAAGTCACAAAACCAAACCTTTTTCATAAACTGACATTATAATCAAAATGGTGTTTTATGTAAGGGATAAAGCACATCTGGCTGGTTGTTCTGACAGAATAAACCCAAAAGGTTTGTCAGCAGCTGTTGTGTAAGGGTTAGGGTTACTGCTATTCTGAGATAACAGCCGGCTGGATGTACTTTATCCTGCTTTTTACACACCTACTTGCCACAAAACATAAAATTAGCATTATTCTGAGCCATAATAGTTTATTAATTCAATCAATTAAAGACAAGGATAATAGAAACAAAATCAGCTGAATGGAGTATACACTAACCTGTGCATTACTCAGTCACAAGATGGCACCAACTACCAACTAACAACAGGGGTTGCACATCTTGTCAATAATGCAGTGTCCAAAAGGTTTTCTGTAAAACTGACACTGGATTAAAATAAGAGTGGTGTGTCCATGACAACAATATTTTAAGAATAAACTACTGGTGATGTTGTTTACAAGAGAACTGTTTAAGGGAATATATGCAACACCCTTAAATTATTCTAACCCTTTAGTGTATACCATACTTAAGGGAAAACCGTACCTGCTTTATGCAACCGGGCACTGAAATGCTGATGTGTGTTTCTCCTGTCAGTATGCTGATCACACACGATGACCTGGTGAAGATCTCCGACTTCGGCACGTCGAAAGAGCTCAGGGATAAAAGCACCAAGATGTCGTTCGCTGGCACCGTGGCCTGGATGGCACCGGAGGTGATACGGAACGAGCCTGTGTCTGAGAAAGTGGACATCTGGTAATTATAATGATGGTTTTAATCTGACGTCTTAAGAGGTTGATAGTAAGGATATTATAGTAAATAAAAAGTAAAACTAAGACTACAACTATTAGTCAAAAATACTTTTGCTAACTGATTAAATAGTCACAATAACTGAAGAACTAATACTAAACCAAACCAAACTGAAATATTATTAATTCATTTACACCCGTCTTTAGCATCGTCTTCTTGATCAGATTAATGAAAGCAGATCTCGACTGCCGGTGCTATATCCTGAGACTATCCAGAGGTCAGTAATGGGATCTGTGGTGTCTGCAGGTCATTCGGTGTGGTGCTGTGGGAGATGCTGACCGGGGAGATCCCCTATAAAGATGTGGACTCGTCCGCTATCATCTGGGGCGTCGGAAACAACAGCCTGCAGCTCCCTCTTCCAGACAGCTGCCCTGATGGGTTCAAGATCCTGCTCAGACAGTGCTGGTAAAACACACACACACACACACACACTCAATGACAGAAACAGAAGGAAAGACAGAGAGACAGTTGGACAAAGAAACAAACGGACAGATACAGACAGAAATACAAATAGGCTGAAAGACAAATACAGAGAGAGAGAGAGACAGACAGACAAAAAGAAGACAGGAGGAAATTATGTGGAAACTTTCTATAATACCACAAGCACAAGATGACACACACAACTGACTCGTGAGTTTCAGCTCTGTTGATGCTTGTATATATGTGTGTGTGTGTGTGTAGGAACTGTAAGCCCAGGAACAGGCCGTCGTTCAGGCAGATTCTGCTTCATCTGGACATCGCCTCTGCAGATGTGCTGTCCACCCCGCAGGAGACGTACTTTAAGTCTCAGGTCAGACTAAACACCTGCACACTTCCACACCAACACACTCATAACACTAACAAATATGAACTTATGGAACAAAACCGGGTATTCTACATGTCCTCCCGTGTTTACAGAAGCTCGTTTTCACCGTACAATAAGCTGTGGCAGTTGTGGCTTTTTATCTTTTCACAGAAATGAGCCTGGAATCCCTTCACCGCATTCTCTGCTTTGTTTTTATGGCAAGCGGTGGAGTCAATAGGATTCTCTTACAGAGCATGTGACACTCCCTCCCTGGAAGAACTTGATCCAGGGTCTGAGACTCTCTCATCTCCAGGAGGAGGTTACAAGTGTTAATGTTTTATGTCAGAGCAGCTGCAGCACACTTGGGTGGAGGCCCACAGCCAGGCATGAGGGGAAGCCTTTGCCAGCCCTTGCCTGGTGGTCTAGTGGTAAGGATTTGGTGCTCTCACTGTCTTGGTTTGGGTTCAATTCCTGGTCATGAAACTTCCTTTTCACCTCGACTGCGAACTTTGAGCTCTAGCGCCACAGTTCTCTTTGAGCAGCAAAGTGGGTCTGCAAGAAAAAGATGTCCTGAGTCAAACCAACAACCTAAGGATTGCCAACATCCCACCTACGGTCCTCCGCTCTACCAACTCAGCTCTCAAAGTCTCATGAGTGCCTTCAATCCCATTGACACTACTCCCTTTGAGGAAGCAGATGCAGAGCTGGACTCCTCCATCACCCAAGCTGAAGTCACTGAGGTAGTCTGCAAGCTCTGTAGTAGCAAAGCTGTGGGGGTGGATGAGACACATCCTCTGTAACGCAAGTCTCTGGATGTTGAGGGAGTTGTTTTAGCTGACACGCCTTTACAATATAGCATGAATGTCGGGTACCTCTGGACTGATGGTACCTCTGGATTGGGCATTTGGGGTGGTGGTTCACATTTTTAAGCAGGGGACTGGAGGGTGTATTTAACTATAGAGGGGGATCACATTCCTCAGCCTCCCTGGAAAACAGGAGCAGGAGTTTGATTGGATTGCCGGCAACAAGTCAGACTTGTTCCCAGTGCATGTTGGACTCCAGCAAGGCTGCCCTCTGTCACCGGTTCTGTCTATTTTTTATGGACAAAATTTCTAGGCGCAGCCTAGGGCCGAAGAGGGTGTGGTTCAGGGACCACAGTATTTTATCTTTGCTATTTGCAGATGATGTTGTTCTGTTGGTTTCACCGGACATGGACCTTCACCTTGCACTGAGATGGCTTTCTTTGTGTGTGATGTGGCAGAGATGAGAATCAGTACCTCAAAGTCCGAGGACATGATGTTTTACCAAAAAAAGGAGACCTGCCATCTCCAGGTTGAAGAAAAGTCCTTGCACCAGGTGGAGAAGTTCAAGTATCTTAAGGTTTTTTCACGAGTGAGGGAAGGATGGAACATGAGATTGACAGGCGGATCGGTACAACAGCAGCAGTAATGCAGTCAGTGTACTGGTCTGTTGTGGTAAAGACAAGGCTAAGCTTTCGATTTTTACTGGTTAATCTACATTCCTACTCTTACCTACAGTATGGTCATGAGCTTTGGGTCAGAAAGACAAGATCCAAGCGGCCGAAATGAGTTTCCTCCACAGGGTGGCAGGGTGCACCCTCAGTAATAGAATGAGGATCTCTGTCACCCAGAAGGAACTCGGAGTAGAGCTGATGCTCCTCCACATTTAGAGAAGCAGGGACTCGAGCATCTGTTTCAAATGCCTCATGGATGCCTACCTAGGGAGACGACTGGAAGGATGTCCAAGGTGGAGACCCAGGACATTCTGGAAAGACTGTGTCTCGGCTTGCCTGGGAACGCCTTGGGATCCCATGTGAATGTCCAGGTGTGTGTTTCTGCAGGCGGAGTGGCGAGAGGAGGTGAAACAGCACTTTGAGAAGATTAAATCTGAGGGTACATGTCTGCACCGTCTGGATGAAGAGCTGATCAACCGGCGCAGAGAAGAGCTCAGGTCAGCACCACTACTGACAAACACCAGACACACCAGCAGAAATCAACACCAGCAAACAGTTGACACATTCTCTTGGTTTATTAGCTTTAAGTTTGTTTAAAACTGTAATGTTTTATTTGCTAAAAGTGTGATGAAATTCCTTGCAGACATGCGCTGGACATCAGAGAGCACTACGAGAGGAAGCTGGAGAGAGCCAACAATCTCTACATGGAGCTCAATGCTGTAATGCTTCAGCTGGAGCTCAAAGAGAAGGAGCTGCTCAGGTGACCCAGATCAGACTCTGGATTGGCTTATTGATGATTTTACATTATCCTTCAGGTTTTTGTTTATAAGTCCCATCTTTTGCGCATGAAGTGGCGTACGCATATTTCAGGGCCTGTTTTGTGACACTCAATGGTTATAAATGAGGCCAAAGCAGATGTGTTTATCTGTTTTCTGCTATATGCCTGACGCAGGAGGGAACAGTGTCTGGATAAGAAGTACCCTGGTCTGTTCAAGCATCACACCTCAAACACAGTGGACAAACTCATCAAGAAGAGAAGCGTCCCGCAGAAACTGCCGCCTCACGGCAAGAGGTGAGAGCAGCTTTACATCATAATCAGCAAACCCGCTAGACACGGGCATTTATATACAGCCTAGGGGTTATTACACTGCAAAAATACTTTTTTACTTAAAGTGTTTGTCTTGCATCTGATCCAAATACCTAGGAATTCGGATTTAAGTACGTTTTTCCTTAATACAAGCTTGCTAATAGGGGAAGCAGAATAACTTTATGTCGAAAGGAAAAACCAGATAATTTTACTTACAATGCACTCAGTGTAGGCGGTGACATCACTGTGAGGGGTGGGGTTAGGTGTGCACATTAAAAGCACTGCATGCAGTATGCCAGTGAAAGGGATGCAGTGTAACTAATGATTTTCCATCTTCAGACCGGACCTCCTGCGCTCAGAGATCATCCTCCCCAAGATGGACGCCGGAGTGCTGCAGGTGACCGTCCCGCCATGTTCAAACCGAGGGTCTACCTCACCCAGTCGGGCACGCAGGGTCAAAACCCGTCATCGGCGGGGCGGCAGGGGGAGCAGCGGGGATCTGTCTGGACCCAAGCACCCTTCTGCTCCTGCCAGCCGAGAGCGCGAGCCTGTGGCCAACACGCCTCCGCCTGCTGCGCCCATCGCTGAGAGCGTTTCCGGATCCACCATGAGGGAGGGTCAGCTGGAGCCACCGCCACTGAAGCTGTCCTCGTCAAGCCCAGACTTGCTGAGCTCCACCCGTCGGGTCGAAGATGGCGTCAGCGGAGCTGCCACACCTGAAGCCCTAGGCCGGGACCCCAGAGGGGGTGCAGAGGTGGGCGCTGGGTTGGACGAGACTCCGCCCAGAAGTGACACAGCCAGTGAGGACGCGGCGTCATTGCCCTTCTCCAGCAGCCCAGATTCTCCTTGCTGCGGGCGGAGCGGTGCAGTGGGTCGACCGCAGGTGGAGGAGCGGGAGGAGGGCCCCGGGGCTGTGCGGCTGCCCAGAGGATCCAGCGGGAGCCACCTGACGCCCTCCGCCATACTGTACCGCGCTGCTATCACACGCAAACAGGTGTGCAAGAGGAAAGTTCACCCACAAGTTAAAATTCTGAAATCATTTACTCACTCTTTACTTTAAGAGGGTTCAACCCTGTTCCTGGAGATCTACCTTTCTGCAGAGTTCAGCTCCAACCCTGATCACTCCCACCTGAACCAGTTAATCAGGACCTGAACAGCACTGGATCATCACAGGCAGGTGTGTTTGATCAGGATTGGAGCTGAACGCTGCAGGAAGGCAGATCTCCAGGGTTGGTCACCCCTTCATTACTGATTTCAAACAGTTTGTTTCTATTGCTAAACATAAGAGAAGAAGATATTCGGAAAAGAGTTGTAAACCTGTTACTACTATCTTCCATAGTCCTACTGTGTTGCAGATTTTCAGCTTTCTTTAAAATATCTTCCTCTGTGATTTTGTATGTTTTTAATTCAATTGACAAATTAAAGGTGTGTTGAATTCCACAGCGGCGTGGTGTTTCCTCAGAAGAGGAAGAGGGCGAGGTGGACAGTGAGGTGGAATTACCAAGAAGACGGTAAGAAACATCTTCTGTGTGAACCATTATAGTTACATCATTTATGTGATTCCAAATCCATAATTTAAAATCGTGTCCTTGTATTGGCAAATGCTCATGCACTCGGGTTGCATGGCAAATTGTAAACAGACCTTTGGCATTTCTTGATTATGTTAAAACTGATATATTTCTTACATGAGCAAACTACCTCACCTACATGGCTAGTCCTGAGCTCCAGCTGTGGGAGATCTGCACATTCTGTATGTGTGCTAGGTCTGCTTGCTCAGTTCAGTTCATCTAAATCTCTCCTAACAAGCCGATGATCTCTATCAGGTGTGTTAAATAAGGAAGACATGCAAAGGCTTCGTTCCAGTCCAATTTTTGATGCCCTTCACCTGCTAACTTCCCTCGACTTATTCCCCTGGATGTATGTCATTGATTACATTACACAAGTGTCCACTACTGGTGGAGCATCTGAATGGGTTTACATCAAACCCCTGAGCACTTGGGAACTACACTGTTGTGACACCAAAATGACATTGCATTCTGGGACATACAGGTGATTGAGTGGACAAACCAAGTCGCTACCTTGGTCAAAATCAAGGGGTTGAGGGTATGTCCATGTAAACTTCCCTCATTCAACTTTACGAAGGGGAACACACTTTAATTGGGATTCACTTGAGGGGAAGTGGTCGGGGAAGTTTTTGAGTGTTTGTTTAAAAGTGTAGTGAAACACAGGCAAATACTGTCATTCCTATGCCCTTATCCCTTCGAAGGGTTTACCTTTCAGAGTGACAGCTTCGAAAGGATTAAGGCATAGGTATGAGCCCTTCAGGATGGAATGCAGTGTAGAACACCAAACAGCTTCCCTGTGCAATACACCTGAAGAGTCCAGTTGTACCAAGATCCAATGTATGGGATTACAACCACAACCATCCATGGTTGTCTGAGACAAATTTGGGAAAATCCTAAAAGATTCCAGTGATCTTGGGTAAAATCTGTAGCCTTTTATTGTTGGTGTGACATGAGCGATCATGTCAGAACATAAGATCAAATCAAATCCATAGACTCTGTGTGGGGCACATACCATCGTGCTGTTCCCAAGAATAAGAACGGTACTTGTATGGGTCATTTGTATTCTCCACTGAGTATTATTGTTGAACAAACCCTTGTTTAATTGTTTGCATGTTCTCTAATGTCCAATTCTCAGACGGCCAACCAGTATAACCAAGTGCCAATCAGTGTCCACGTTCAGCTCAGAGAACCTGTCGGTCTCAGAAGGCGAGGAGGGCCACACCACCGACCATTCCCACAGCGGGACTCCAGACGTGGTCAGCACCAACACTGACGAGCGGCTGGACGACCGCAGCGATGACCTGATCTCGCAAGGCTCCGAGATCCCTGTGGACATCACAGACCCAACCCTGTCTGAACGAGAGGCCGCTGCCCTCGAACAGGAGAGGGCCAACTTTGACCTGGAACAAAACATCCTGGAGGTACACTGAGCAAAACCAAATGTTGCTGTCTTCAATTCCATTTTTTCAATTCACCTTTATTTGTATAGCGCTTTTACAATGTAGATTGTGCCAAAGCAGCTTCACATTGAAGGTTATAGTATACTGAAGCAGTGTCAGTCCAGTGTTCAGTGTTGGAGTTCAGTTTAGTTCAGTTCAGTGTGGTTTAATATTCACTACTGAGAGTCCAAACACTGAAGAGTAATCCATCGATGCCCAGCTCTACAAGTCCTGAACCATGCGAGCCAGTGGCGACAGCGGAGGAACAAACTTCACCAATTGGGCAAAGTGAAGAATTTAAAAACCTGGAGAGAAACCAGGCTCAGTTGGGCACGACCATTTCTCCTGTGGCCAAACGTCTTGTGCAGAGCTGCAGTCTAGGCGCCAGAGGCTGGAGAACTCGAGGCTCATCTGTCCTTGGAGGGTCACAGGAATCAGTCTCATGCTTGCTACTCCACCATGCACCAACAGCTGCTCAGGATACGGCCTAGTCCAAGATTATGGAACCTTGGGATCGTCTCGTCGTGGGTTTTGGATCACATCCGTGGCTTTCTTGCACACGCTCTAACAGTGCAGAATAGTAGTACAGGTTTGGGGATTGTTGATCCTGGAGGGCCACTAGCTCCAACCCTGAAAAAGCCAGCCTAAATCCTAAAGACCTTGATCAGCATGTTCAGGTTAGGGTTGGAGCTAGACTCTGCAGGACAGTGGACCTCCAGGAACCCAACACTCCTGTTCACTTACAGGTCAAAATGGCCAAGGCATCGTTTTACTTTCATTTGAAGGTGGGTCTTTTTGACCCAAAGGAGGCAATAGTGTACACCAGGGGTGCTCAACCCTGTTCCTGGAGAGCCACCCTCCTGCAGATTTCAGTTGCAACCCATATCAAACACACCTGGCTGTAATTATCCAGTGCTGTTCAGGTCCTGATTAATTGGTTCAGGTGTGTTTGATCAGGGTTGGAGCTGAACTGTGCAGGAAGGTAGATCTCCAGGAACAGGGTTGAGCACCCCTGGTGTACCCAGAATTATAGGCCAACATGAGATTTAAAGCTCAGTCTCGGTGTCTGTGTTGATCTAGTCCTGCTCTGTCGCTTCATATATAAAGCGTGCAGGAGTTGATGGTGTGTTTGCTCTGTTCTCAGACGCGTGCGCTCTGTGAGGACTCGGACTGTGACAGCGCTGAACTGGACCAGTCCGGCAGCGGAGAGCCGAGCAGACCCCCGAGTGCTGGAGGCTGGGGCCAGGGTCCACAAAACTGAGGCGCACACAAACACACACATAACACATTCACACACACCACAACAGCGCACAGTTTCACTTTTAGTTGCACCAAAGCGAAACTGACACGCATTTATGTGAAACACGAGTGCGCACATGATGTCTGAGAATCGCCAGACACAAATGACTAGCCACCTAAAGAACAAACACACTGGTCGTACCCGCGGCGGGGTCGGACACTGCCTCGTGACCAGGACGTAGCCACGGATAAAGTAGGCAGGACTGCAGGAACTGTAAAAAGATCAATGCAATGAAACACTTCAGGGCATTCCCAATAATCAGCAATGATGTTTCCGTTCAGTTGACGCTGATGTACTGCAGACTGACCTCCTGGTGCTGCGTCAGCGCCGCTAATGCCAGGAACACTTACGGTTAGCATTTAAAGTCAAAGCCTGCGTCCGAAATCCTCCACTTCTCCAGTATGGAGCCTTGTCAAGTAAAGTATGGCTTTGATCCACTGCTTTTGACCCAGCCAACTGCACACACAAACACATTTTGAGCTCTGGGTCTCCTCAGCTGAGTATGGAAGACGGAAAGAGTGCGGTTAGATTCCTGCTGGGATTGAGAATCGAACCTGCAACCTTTCAATTACAAGTCCAGCCAACAGCGTGTTGTTTTTCTCACAGCTCTGCTAGTGAGAGGGGTTGAGCTCATGCGCATCAGATGAACAGCCAATGAGAAGAAGGGGCGGGGCATGTCAGTCACTACAGAGCATTTGATTGGTCCGAAGATTTGATGAGAAACTGAAGGATGAGGAGACGACAGCTTAAATCGCAGACAAACAGCAGAAGGTAGATGACTACATCAGGGCTGTATCTTCTACATGTGAACTTGATCATAGACGTGCTAAGGCTACTGATATCAACATCTAGATAAATGTAGTTTAATTTCATTGATCCTTTAGTGCAGTTGGGCTCTTCTCGCCATACTATGCTGAATTCGGCCGTACTGCTCGGCTCACATACTGTCATACACACACTATACAGTATGAAGTATGTGATTTCGGACGCAGCACAAGTCTAGGGTGAACCTTCCCAGGAATGTATAGTTGTGGATGAAACTCCTGACAGCAGGAATCTTCATCCTTCAGCCTGGATCAGGTAGTTCTGCCAAATCTGTACTTCAGTTAGCAGTTTAGACACGACGTACACATGATCAGGCCTGACTTCACCACTACACCACCTGATAAAAGTCTCGAGGTGGATCTCAGTTGTAGGAGCAGCAGATAATAACTCGACTTCTAGTTGATCATTTGGTGTCAGAAGGTGGGTGTTTCCCATGAATCATCTGCTGATCTGCATCACCAATACTGCAGAAGACCTACTGGAACCGAGATCCTCACAGAAATCAGTCAAGTTTGGTGAAGGAGACATCATGGT
>CAIGQQ010037715.1:187687-199156 GCA_903798035.1 Danio albolineatus
TAGTGGAGGAAAAGCACCGATACTGCACTAAACATAAAAGTCCACATCTTTAAAACTACTCAATTACAGAGTAGTGTAATTGAGAAATGAGAAAAACTACTCGGTTACAGTAGTCAGACGATTTGTAATTAGTTACTTTACACCACTGCATACAGCACCTTTAATAAACTACTAATTACATCTATTAAGGGTCATTCTACCAGAAATGTACATTATGACTTATAAAACTGTGACAGGGCCTGGCCTTTAAGCTTGTCGTCCTCAAAAATATCCAAAAACAAGCATAAAATCATACAACTCCATGATAAAATGCCTCCTCGATCACTGTCAGCTTCTCCTCTATCAAAAGATGCCATTTCCTCAGCCTTAAAGGTGTATTACACGCATTTTGTGTTACATTTAATACAAATGTGACAGAAATATAGGTACAATAGTAAAATTGTGTTTATTTGTAGTGTTTATGTTTAATTTAATGTTTTTAATCAAGTGATGTGACTGAAGATGACTTAAACTGGCCACTTCTGATGATAACAGATAATAACAGATTTCACCATAATAACATTATTAAAGCTGTGCGTTTGACCGGGCTGAGGACAAAGTTTGAATATCTTAGTGTTATTAATATAGAACAAATATCTGAGTACCAAATGAATGACATATTCCTTGACAGAACAATCAACCATCAGGCCATTTTAGACATTTCTGGGATGAAACATCTTTAATTCACTGTATTTCTGTTGGTGTCAGGGACAGACTACTGATACGCTTCTGGAGGATTGTCCCTTAAAGGGCAGCGATGATGAAAATCATCTTCTGTGAGCTGTGTGGACAGAGCTGTGTGTAGTGTAGTGTGTTCACAGTCATACTGGGCTGATAGAAACACAAGTCTCTCTTTTTTAAATTTCCTGATGCTAAAATAGCATCCAAATCTCTTCATTTTGAGGCCGACCGCAAGATGACATGGGAGTGCGCTTTCCCCGCCCACTGAATTGATTGACAGCTGCAGATTAACATGTCTCCATAGTAACCCATATAATCATATTAAGAAGACGGGATTAAAGTTCTGTTCAGCTCTCTGTGATCATCAGATGTGATCTAGAGTGAGTTTCACAAGCGTTAACACGTGTTTAAAACGGCGCATGTTAATGAGTTACAGCCATTTTACCATCATCAGCACAGCCGCGCGTCAGTTCGGCTATAAAAGACGGTTCAAGTCCCGGTTTGTGGACGTTAAATCAGGTTTATTACATTTCATTTTCACATTCGCCTTGCGAAAATAGTGCAAAGCTAAAGACGCGTGCTTTCTGTGTGTGTGTGTGTGTGTTAACTTTATAACAACATTGTGTGTGTGACTCATCATTGCAGAAAGGCTTGAATTCTCAACAAATACATCAAATCAAATACAAGTTTCCGTCTGGCCCTAGCTATAAACCAGCAGTAAATGATTTGAACTGTGATCAAAATTAAAGTATTACCGCACACTGGAAACATTTAAAAAGAATTAATTTCACAAAAGTAACTCATTGTTTAGCCAACGCACATAACGCATTAATAATAAATAAACACAAGCAGTAAACAACAACAACAAAGCACAGGATAGTTTGAGCATTTCATGTTTAATTTTGCATGTTTAATTCTTCATTCCAGCTGCACTCCAAATCTACAATATTCTGAAAACGTGCACAAAAAGGTTTTTTAGGTTTTGTTTTTTTTAAATCCTTCCTCCTGCAAGAAAAATAAAATAGAAAAACAAATAAAAATAAAATAGAAAACATAACTATTACTCAAGCAGAGTCGAGAGGAAACTAGTGTTAATTCTAGAAAGTTCCTTCTAGTCATGTCATTGATCAGTAACTCAGTCGCATCATCATCATCGTCATCATATAAACGTGGTCGATTGGGATCCTCCAGTCCGGGCTCTACAGATTAAAAAAAAATACTCTCTCTCTAAAAGAAATATCTTCAACTCATCATCATCATCATCATCATTATTATTATAATAGCAGTGACATCAGAAACTGCAGCATCTCCCGACCCTCCCTCCAACAAAATCTCCAACTTCAGGATAGAGAAAAACCAAACGAGACAAATCTTGAGGAATGACAAATCTTCAAAAATGTCGACGTGCAGACGCGGCCTGAAGCGCCTCGTCCGCAGCAGAAAACAGAGCCTCGTCCGACCGAAGCTCCGACGTCTAGGACTTTAAAAGCTCAGCCTGCCTAGAGTTAAATTAAAATAATAAATAAATATCTGGGAGAGGGAAAAGCGCTCGCTCGAGCATCTGTAGTTGCTCTCTTTTTTAGTTTTTCTGGTTTTCTAAGAAAAATCTGAGATAACAAAAAGGGTGTGTGTGTGTGTGTGTGTGTGTGTATGCCTCTTTCAGATTTTTCCACCTCGGCTTCCGCACGCTGATGAGAACTGACGAAAGAATACGCAACGCAAACAAACAAAGACGTTAAAAACTGTACGCAAGAGGGAGTTTAAAAACATCTGCATCAAATAAATAAATAAAACAGTCGTGTGTGTGTGTGTGTGTGTGAGTGTGTATCCATGAAGCGTAGCTGGGGTGAAAGGAACAGACAGGTGGAAAATACTTGGTTTCCTTTTGCACTTTAGAGAGCGTAAATGTGATGGAGGAGGAGAAGAGACGGACACGGCTTCAGTTAGCCGCCATTCCTGTCGCCTCGGACGAGAGTCTGCAACACACACACACACACATGCGCACATTAGATCACACACACTTCTCAAACACCTCACACAACATCATGAAGTAAACCTAAATGAAAAGTAAGGCTGCGTGACACTGGAAGAGCTGACATTGGGATATTTGGTATAGATATTGTGATATGAAGATCATCTGTCAATGATTACTAGCGCTGGGGATAAGCTGAAGCCATAAGCATAATCACATCTAATATGAACGTTTGTTTTGTTTTTAAAGGGCCATGAAACACCAAAACAGCTGTTGACAGTCATATCTGTGTCCCGTGCTGCTATAAACACTATTAGGACACATATAATTGACTAAAAAGTGAAAATTGGTTGTCATCGCCGATGAGATCCATGCGTGTATTCCAGTGTGGAGAGTGGACGCCTGTCCCGGCGAGAACGTTCTGACGTCTCTGAGTGTTCGGCATTAATTCATGAGACTTGGTTCAAACCAACCAGAGCGCTCTATTGTGTAAGCGGCGCCGCTTCATTAATATTCATGATCGCTTCGAAGATTGTACCTGTTATACTGCGTTCACAGCAGACGCATCGAGCGAGTGGTTTACATGCTAAGTCAATGCAAAGGCGCAAATAGGCATCCTGCGGCGCGATACGCGCGAATGGCGCGACGCGATTAACGCCGAAATTCGCGCAAATCGCTTCAGTTTGAAAATGAAATGAAAATGAGCTTCAGCGGACGTTCGCGCCGCGTTAACCAATCAGGAGCTTGCTCTTGTGGGGGTGTGATTATGATGTAGCGCCTGTTGTTGGTGTCCCGAGGGAAAACTGGGCTCGGCTCAGTCAGAAGCACCGCTGAAAGCTTCCATCATCCAGGTACAGTTTCTGGAGTCTGAAATAATCTAGTGGACTCAGATACAGCTTCAAACGAATCGACGCTGTTTTTCAGCCTTCATAAAGCACATAAAACAGTTATTCTCTCTATAAAACACCTGTTAGCCATTTAGCAATAAAGCTACAGTCACCAAGCCATAGACAGAAGCCCTGCCCATCACGCCAATCCGAAAATAAAGAGAAACTGCCGTTAAAGTCAACAAATTAATAATTTGGCAAATAATTCGATTACTGATGTCCATGTAAACAGTTTGTGTGAAAATCAGCGTGTGCACAAATGGAAACTACCATTTTTATGCAAAACCTTCCCTCTTTCCCCTCCCCCGACACTCCCACCTAGACAGAGCTGGACACGCCCACTTTACTGAGCTTCTCCAAACTAGAGGTGTGAAAACACCCCGCTGAGACTGGGGGGTTTCATGGCCCTTTAAGTATTTCCAGGCCTTGTTGAAAGCGCAGAGTGACAGTATGGTGCCGGCTGGCGTGTGTTTACCGTGCGTTGATCAGGTATTCGGCCAGGCTGATGCTGGCGGGCGAGCCGGTGATGGTGACCTGCCGGTCACTCGATCCCTCCACTGGGTTAGCGATCTTGATCTGAGCGCCCGACATCTGACGGATCTCGTTGATCTTGGCACCTTGACGGCCGATGATGCAGCCAATCAACTGCAGGAGTACAAGCATAAACACACACCATTAACACACACTTCATTCATTCATCTCTCTTACACTGTAAAGTCCCAGTCAGACCACAGGATTTGTCTTGTCGGTTGTGAAAGTCACTCTGTCAGATTATGTGATTTTGTCTCTGTAAAATCTTGACTTGTGGTGGGTAACAGATGTGCCAGACGACACGTTCCTTCACCATCGGTCATCCTGTGACGTCTACGATGAGCGTTATTCCCCAAAGCAGCCGCCAGTGTTGCTTTAACAAGATTTATTATCTCTGTTTGTCTTATTTCTGTCTCAGTAAACACTGATGCCTGCAGACGACTCATTACTACATTATTTATACCACATGGACAGGATCAAACTTGAGATTTCTTTATAATATGAAGATATTTTCTGTGAAATCTGAGTGTATATCTTCCTGTCAGTGTTTCTTAATAAACACTCCCTCACCTGAACGTGCCGCGAGTGAGACGGAGAAAATGAAAGTACATCAGCACTGAGGAAAACTCAGATGCTCAAGACATAATCTTAAAATAATAACATATTAAAACATGAGCAAATATATGACTGAGGTGTGCGAGACACTCACAGTGAAGCATCAATAACTGCTTATTTTCCTCAGAGAGAAACACATCATCCAGCGTATAGTGGAGGAGCACAAACACAAATATAATCCGTTTATTTTTTGTGGAATATAAATATAAACATGGAATATATCTCTTTTTGGGAGGAATTTGTTGCTGTAATGTTTATCTTAATGTTAATGCACCTTTTGTTGCTCAGTTATCAATAAACAAGAGTAATGAATAACATCTGAGCTGAAGCGCTTCAAAGCGAGTCCGCTATATGCACCCAATCACGAGCTGCTGTGAGATTGTGTTGGTTTGTCAAATAGAATAATAAACTAGCCTAAATAAAACTACAGTGAGATATCCACAGTCTCAGAGACGCCTCTGTTTCCACTATTACTGATGAATCTGAGTAAGCAGGACAGGCTTCTGCAGTGTGCTCAGCACTGAACATGTTTACCTCAGATGAACAAACTCTGCTGGAAGGACGAGAGAACTCAGAAACTGGTTGTGGGAATGGAGATGTCTGCATATTTGGGTCAGTCTGTCTGATAAAACCGCTGAAAACACCTTCATATTTTAGAAAAGGTAGTCAAAGTTTACATAACCAATGACTGATCTCATCCACACATAACTAGGGCCAGATGGAATCTGCGAACATTTTTTACTATTACTGTGCAAAATTGTTTAAAAAATCTGCAGATTTATGTGGACTAAAACCTTAATATACGTATATTACCTAATAAAAGGCGATGCATTAACTTGTATTGAATGTTAACAATGCAAATCCAATTTATTTGGGAAAACAAAGCAAGTCTCTCGTATAAAATCTCTACTAAAATCTACTAATCTCTATGGTTTTCTTCCGTTGTGTTTTGAATAACTTGCTGCGCGTTTCTTTTGTTGTTTGTGTTTTGACCAATATGCTGCGCGTTTCTTCCGTTGTCTGTGTTGTGAGAATGTGTAAGAGGTGTGCCGTCAAATTGATGAAGATCGTTTCTTAATTTGCTGGTGGTTTCTGTTATTGCATGTGCTTTCTTAAATTGCAGCGCGTTAACCTTTTTCGGCCACCGTAGGAAGGGGTACAAAAATAGAATTGGGATTGGCCCTAAAGAAAAATAAATGAAATAAAAAAAAAAAAAGAGAAAGAAATACAAAGAAAAAAATAAATGAATAAACAAAAGACAGACACGTAAACCCACAGGATCACTCATCTAAGCTGACATGCGAGTATGAGTCTGTTTGATTTCACAGTAATAATAAATATACCCGAGCATTATTAAAGTGCTAGAGGGTCAAATTAGTTTGTTTAAATGCTCTTAGAATTAGTTATTGTGATGTGATCGTCCATCATCAGTGTTTACAGCGGCTGTGCTGCTTCATATAGATGTGGAAACTGATTCCCATAAGCACAGAATCAGGGAATAACACACATCTACACTCACACTTCTTGAAGTACACACACTAATCAAACTGGGTTTTCTTCAGCATGAGCTCCATCATTGATATTCCTCCAGATACTCACATCATTAGGAATGGTCAGTTCATGAGAGCCTGTCTGTGCAGAGGCGTCCATCCCAGCTGCACACAGAGAACAACACACACACACACACACACTCTCAGTACATTACTTCTCCTCTGACATTAAGGATTGACTTCAGAACTCAAATATCAATCACAACTTCACTCGTTCAAGACAGAAAATAAATCTAATCCAGGTGTTCAGGCATCCAGCAGACACACACACACACACACACCTGTGAACCCTTGGCTACTGGGGGCCAGAGGAAACGGGCTCTGCTGCATCGCCAACTGGTGGAGCTTCGTGAGCTGCGGAGACACAACACGACGTCACACACACATGCACACTCCTACACACACACTCAAAGTCTGCTTCTTACATCAGGCTGAGGAATGGCATGTTGTCCCTGCACCGCGTATGCCTGCAAAACACACACAGTTCAGGATTACACACACATCATACACAATACACACACCAACAGACAGGAGCACATGATTGCATGCACAAACAAGCATGCACACACACACAAACAGACACATCTGCGCGCACACACACCTGTCCTCCTGCAAAAATGACAGGCGATCCTGAGGGTTTGGGTCGGTAAGGGATGGTCACACCTTTAGGAGGAGACTGAAAGCAGAAACACCACAGTAAACACACACCGGTTTGAACACTGATTCTCAACTAAATACACAACTCCAGCCTTAAAATAAACTTACAGACACATATATAAACTCATATATAAACTCTTTAACTGATTATTAACCCTTGTGTGTTGTTCATAAGTTTGCAAATGTAATGACACACTGTCACTCTTCCCAACAGGGGAACCCAGCATCAGTCAGGAATACATGAGGATCTGCTGTCAGGGCTTTGCAGTCAATAAATGTGATTATAATGGAAGTCAATGGAACAAAAACAGCCCCAACATCACCAAAGGGGAGTCAGTCTTACATTGCCAAAGCATTTTCCCAAAATATGAGTCAAAATAAGACACATCAGCAGAAATCATCACATTTGCTGAAACGCAGAGAGAGCTGTGGCCAAATTAAGCCTCAGAATCAGCCCAGAGTGGATGAAAACGACCCAACAGCACACAAGGGGAAAGGATGAAGTGTGTGTGAGAGTGTTGTACCTCCAGCATGACCACACAGATCTGTTTGACACACTCGATGATGGACAGCGGGGTCCCGGCGATAGTGATGGCTCTCTCGGTGGAGTTGGGCAGCATGTCTCCTGCCACCTGTACCTGAGCTCCTGTCGACTGCACAACACAGGGGGGAAGTCAAGCTAAATAACTCTTCTACAGGACACATTACTGTAACCCACGCTGGAGTCTGCTGCTCTCAGATATTTAAAATACTCAGTTCATGTTTATTTCTCTAGCGCTTTTACAATGTAGACACAGAAGATCTAGTAAAGGGTTGAAGCTCAGAAAATACAGCGAGATGATGTTTTACAGCACTTTAATACCGCCAGTTTGTGTATTATAAAAGCTCTTGTTAAAGGGCCACGAAACCCCCCAGTCTCAGCAGGGTGTTTTTACACCTCTAGTTTGGAAAAGCTCAGGAAAGTGGGCGTGTCCAGCTCGGTTTAGGTAGGAGTGTCGGGGAAAGAGGGAAGGTTTTGCATAAAATTGGGAGTTTCCATTTGTACGCGCTCATTTTCACAGAGACTGTGTTTACATGGACATCAGTAATCGAATTATTTGCCAAATTATTAATTTGTTGACTTTAACGGCACTTTCTCTTTATTTTCGGATTGGCGTGATGGGCAGGGCTTCTGTCTATGGTTGGGTGACTGTAGCTTTTGCTAAAATGGCTGACAGGGGTTTATAGAGAGAATAACTGTGTTTATGTGCTTTATGAAGGCTGATAAACAGCGTTGATTCGTTTGGAGCTGTATCTGAGTCCACTAGATTATTTCAGAGGTGCAGCAGCTCTATGAGCTCATAAAACCCTCCAGAAACTGAACCTGGATGATGGAGCTTTCAGCGGTGCTTCTGACTGAGCCAAGCCTAGTTTGAACTGTTGTCGGCAGGAGGATTTTCCCTCGGGACACCAACAACAGGCGCTACGTCATAATCACACCCCCACAAGAGCAAGCTCCTGATTGGATAACGCGGCGTGAACATCCGCTGAAGCTCATTTTCATTTCATTTCATTTTCAAACTGAAGCGATTCGCGCAAATTGCACGTTAAGCACGTCAAATGTGCAGCGCATCTGCTGTGAACGCAGCATAACGGGTACAATCTTCAAAGCGATCATGAATATTAATGAAGTTGAGCCGCATACACAAGAGCGCTCTGGTTGGTTTGAACCAAGTCTATCTCATGAATTAATGCCGCACACTCAGAGATGTCAGAATGTTCTCGCCGGGACAGACGTCCACTCTCCACGATGGAATACACGCATGGATCTCATCGGCGTGACGCAGCTTCAAAAATTTTTTTCAAACAGGAAGAACGAATTTGCTCCAAATAACGCAAAAACAACCAATTTTCACTTTATAGTCAATTATATGTGTCCTAATAGTGTTTATAGCAGCGCGGGGGGGACACAGATATGACTGTCAACAGCTCAATAAATGTGTTTTGGTGTTTCGTGACCCTTTAAACATGCATGTTATCTTAGCATGTTTTTAAATTACATATCTGCAAGAATATTTGGTATTTTTATGGTATTTTAGTCAAAAACTGCTTTATCAGGCTACAATTAGAAGATTAAAGACGCACACTTCAGGTGTACATTTAGACATGTTTGAGTGATTATATTTATTAAACACGTTGAATAATTCCCAATCGTTTAATACAGTGTTATATAGAACAAAATCAATGCCAAAAGTATTGAATTAAAAAGCTTGTCGAATAAAACTAACCGAAAAAAATAATGCATTCAACTAACAAGTGCTTGCATTTTAATGACATGAATTGCCAGGGTTTGTATTTTTATGTCCTGAAAATTTAACATAGCTGTTTATTTAAGCGGTGAATATTTTAACTAAAAATATATTTTACACACATTTTCATACTTAAATTCAATACTTCATAATCCACCTTCCAAAATTCACTTCCAAAATATTCAGTACTGTTTAAAGTACGATATATATTATTCAAAAGGCATTTTCAGTTCATCTGGTGAGGACGTCTAACAGCAGACAGTGATCTTGGATCGGTACTCTATTAGTTTTCCTGCAGTTCCTGGATGTAATGTCGAATTTCAACAGCTGAATTTGAACCACTGAATTTATGGAGGCGAATTTTGGAACTGAAAATTGCCTTTTGAATAATATATATCATATTTCGGGACATAAAAATACAAACCCTGGCAATTAATTTCATTAAAACGCAAGCACTTGTTAATTCAATCCATTATTTTTATCAGTTAGTGTTATTCGACAAGCTTTTGAATTCAATACTTTTGGCATTAATTTTGTTCCATAGTGTTATAGATTGTGTTCAATAGTTAAATAAAGAAATAAACATAACTTTTAAACAGGAGTGCACAAAGAGAGTCACAATGAAGAGAGTTTTCCTTTTAAAATCAATGAAGTGAAATAATCTTGTTTTAGTTTTGGAGTAAGATTACTCTGCTTCCCCATTGGCAGATTATTTAGCTTTTCAAGCAGAAACTCTCTTCATTCTGACTCATTTCTGAAGACAACACTATATTGAGCAGGTTTTGAAAATGCTTCTTGATTTCGGATTGTAGGTATTTGGGCTAGAAACTAGAGAAGTACTGAAAGTAAAAACTGAAAGTAATGAAAGCAGTGTTTGTAGTGTGTGTATAGTGGCTCTGCGTCCCGCACCTCCCTGATCTCCTTGATCTTGCAGCCTCCTTTACCGATGAGCGATCCGCACTGGCTGGCCGGAACCACGATCCGCAGCGTCACCGGCGGCTTGGAGGTGGCCGTGCTGTTGGACATGGAGCTGCTGATATCCTGATCAACACAAACACATGTTCAGATCAGGGCTCTGTTCTTCATATGTGGATTACTCATTTAGCTGGATTTGGTTATTGATGATTTGACCCGATCCAGGATAGTTTGGTTCTTCAAAACTCAAGTCTGAAGCTCAATGAAGAGCAGCAACTTATTTAATATGAACAGCATTAGATCGGCTCGTTTCAAGCAAAGCTGATACTGAAAGAGTAACTGCTGAGGATATTTTCAACGATAATAACGTATAGCTAATACATATACTGTATTCATTTAAGAAATTGGTAAAAATAGTAAAAAAAAAATGCTTAAAATTAAAAATCAGAAGCAAGTTTCTTTTTTAAATTATATATTTTTTTGTATAAAACTTCATCTACACTCCACAATAATGATACAAAAACAAGGGGCTCAAAGAGAGCATTTATTAGAGACTGTAGGATAATTTTCAGATACTAATATGGATTTTCTTTAAATACAAACACATTTAAAACAGCCGAGCCAACTTCAGTACTAATACTGTATGATAGACAGGGCCAATCTTGTCCTTTTTAATAGGAAATAATAATATATAGTAGTCCTGCAGACATTTGACCGCTAACACACCAGTGATATGATGCTTTGCTGAAGTTGCAGACACCTTTACTATATTAAAATGCTTATTTGATGCTAAATTAATCACTCTTTACTTTATTGGGAGATGGTAATGTTTCGCCCCACTAGGGGGCGCTAATAATAATAATAATTCATAACTGTGCAACGTCACACCAAAATAATCAACTGAACGACCGAATATGTGAGCATGTCTAATATACGTATAAAGATCTAGAGAGCACCTCCTCCAGCTTCTCGATGATCATGGAGAAGGCCTTGAAGATGGCGGTGGTGGGGCCTGCCAGCGTGATGATGCGTTCAGGGCAGTTCCCTTCCGAGATGTTGATCCGCGCACCGCTCTGCACAAACACACACACACACTCGCAATCACTCAAACACAACCATCAACACGTCTGAGGAACATCATCTCACCTCCTCCCGCATCTTCTTTACAGATTCACCTTTCTGAAACACACACACACATTATTTTTAGCATCACAGGCTATGGAGACAGACCCGTGAAACATGCTTGAAGTTCAATGTTCGCTTCATTCTGATTGCTGCGACTTACTGTACAATATTATAAGATCACAAAAAGGATATAGTATGAAGAACAGTAT
>CAIGQQ010037715.1:210321-220931 GCA_903798035.1 Danio albolineatus
AACAGTCGACGATAATAGAAAGTTGACGATAACAGAGTTGACGATAAAGTTGACGATAACAGTCGATAATAACAGAGTTGACAATAACAGAGTTGACGATAACAGTCTACGATAATAGAAAGTTGACGATAACAGAGTTGACAATAATAGTCGACGATAACAGAGTGGACAATAACAGAGTGGACGATAACAGTCGACGATAACAGAGTTGACGATAACAGAGTTGACAATAATAGTCGACGATAACAGAGTTGACGATAACAGTCGACCATAACAGAGTTGGCAATAACAGAGTTGACAATAACAGTCGACGACAACAAAGTTGATGATAACAGTCGACGACAACAGAGTTGACGATAACAGTGGACGATAGCAGAGCTGACGATAACAGAGTTGATGATAACAGAAAGTTGAGGATAACAGTCGACGATAACAGAGTTGGCAATAACAGAGTTGACGATAACAGAGTTGACGATAACAGTTGACGACAACAGGGTTGACGATAACAGTCGACAATAACAGAGTTGACAATAACAGAGTCGATGATAACAGAAAGTTGACGATAACAGAGTTGACAATAACAGAGTCGATGATAACAGAAAGTTGACAATAACAGAGTCGATGATAACAGAAAGTTGACGATAACAGAGTCAATGATAACAGGGTTGACAGAGTTTTCAGCAATAATGTGTCAAAATGAAGTGAAATTTACATTAAAACAAGCAGAATAATCCGACAAAGGGAGAAGTAAATTAATTAGGTCATTCTGCTTAACCCATTGGCAGATTATCTTGTTTATTTTCAGGAAAAACTCACTTCATTTTGACTCTGACTTCTGTTCTATTGCTCGTCTAGAAAACGCTTCCTGATGAAATCATTGTTTAGATATTTAGACTAGAAACACTACAAAAAAATTAAGTGAGAAATTGTGACCATGAGCGGTTCTGTCAGATCACACACACTCCTGCTTACCGTTCTCCACGTCGAGCGGACAGGAGCTCAGTATGTCTATGGATCTCACAGTGCTGTATCCAACACTAAACACACACACAAACAGAGCGCAGATCAGAGGAGTGAAGCAACACTGCTCTCACAGTATCACATAATCCACTCGCTCCAACTCCATATCCACTGCACTGATGATGCTTTCATAACCTTAACAAGAGGCAATCCAATCATATCTTCACATTAGAACAGCTATCATAACATTACTTATCAATATGTGGCTCTTTTTGGATTCTCAGAAGCTGTGGAAATAAAAAATGTTAAACAGGAAGTACGTTAGGACCCTTGTTATTGTTTACATCCCTCAAAATGGTCTATACATGCATTAATATGACAATAACACAAAAGTAAATATTAATCCTGCTTGCTTTTTGAGCATTGTTGAGCAAGTTCTTACATGCCTATGATTGGTCACGGTGTTCACGCGCTCAACAGAAAGTGCTGTGGTTGGCTGTAACGTTCAGCGCTGTTCACCGAGCAGTGACACTGAGGAATAGCTGCAGGTATCAGCTGATCTAGAAACTCACACACAGTGAATGCTCAGTAGTTGGAGTGTTTGAATCACTCGCGCTCGTCTCCCTCGCCGTAGTATTTTACAGCGACAGATAAATGACGTCAGCACATAATAACTGGTTGTGATCTATTACTGAACTGATACTGAATCGTCGATATCTGCATCATGGTGCATTGATGAAACAGTCAATTTTACCCCCTGACGCCGCGGTCACACCAGAGATTGTGCTGTGTCGTACAGCACTGCGAAAAGGGAAGGGATAAAACACTACGATTAAACTCTTAAATGCTTCATATTTTACATTTTTGTATGGAGAGGTCATGTATTTATCTTCGATTGGTCTCACGCAGTCACGTGATGCGATTTCGCAGGTCAGAGTTCACCAAGCTTGAACTTTCCAATGCAGCGACATGCGAGACTTATATCGTACAAGGTCTGCCGTGGACGCATGCGTATGAATGGAAATCTATGGTGCAGTGTGACCGCGGCTTTACAGACAGACAGTCAGTCAGACAGATGCTCACGTGTTGGTCTTCTGGCTGTTCTCCAGCTTCTCCTCCTGCAGGAACCGGGCGTTGCTGTAAGACGTGGCCGGTTTGCTTGCGCGTGTGACGGAGAAGCTGGTGGGCGATGTGGCGGTGGCGTGATGCCCGGGTCTCACTGGCTTAGCTGAGAGAGACCAGAAAAACACACAAAAACAGACAAAACATACACAGACGATGTTTAGTTCACGTGTAGAACAGATATTAACAGCACATTATAATGTACAACAGAAGATTAGAGTCATCTAATGTCAATAACAACATACTTAAGAGCGTCGCTGAAGAGTTCAGCCCTAACCCTGACCAAACACTGATTAACAGCTACAGGTGTGTTTGATCAGGGTTGGAGCTGAACTCTGCAGGACGGTGGATCTCCAGGAGCAGGGTTGAGCCTGTTTCACACCGCAAGCGCGAGCAGAGCGTGAGCAGCATGTGTTTATTTCAGTGTCCATGTTAACGGATTAGTGCTTTCATAACGGCTGAAGCAGCACTGCCGCAATAGTTTCAGCGTTGGGTCTACTTCTGCCACGCTGCTCATGCTCAATTAAAGTGACAGTGCATTGATAATGGCCAAAAACACATTAAATGAAGATAAAAAAGTATCAATTTTACAAATAAATGCATTAATAATATCCACAGATTTTTATATATTCAATCAAATTAACTTAAATGATTAAAAACGGCAACAAATATTTTTAAAAAGTATGTAAAACAACTTAAGTACTAGTTCTGCTTAGGTTGCACACTAGTTTGATCATGTACAAATATCATTATAACTATATTGCATGAATATTATTATAACTACAGGCTTACAGTAGGTACCACTTAAATATGGACATTACCGCCGCGCCTTCTACCGCCGCCGTGGAAGAACGTGTTTTAAGGTATGACCGCAGTTTGCCACTTTGTCGCCAGGGGGCACAAAGGGACGTTATGCGAACGGACAGAAATATACAGTAGCTGTAAATACCCTGCTACTTATGAAGATGAAATAATAGGACAAAACATTATAATTGCTTCAGTAATCATTAAAAACTTGTTAACAGCTTTATTATTATTGTAAACGTGTTAAATGAAATGAAGATTCATTTAGGGAAAAAGTAAAATTAAAGAAATAAAAGACCACTAAAATAAACGACAACTAAAGTGAAAGTAGGTACAAACATACATACAAATAGACCTAAATAAATAAATATATAAAGCAGTGTTTTAGCCTTAAAATAGAGAGATGTACAGAGTTTGAGATTTTAAAGTCACTATAAGACAGTTACTCAATAAGCTTTTTCATTAAGTTTTCGTTGTATTTTACTATCTAATTTTATGTCTAATTATTCTAATTCTAATTATTGTCCATAAATAATGAATGAATAATTAAATAGGCCTAAATAATGATTTACTTAAAGACATTACCAGCGAAACATGGAGAAACGTCCGTCGCGTGACGATCAAAACAAAATGACATGCTATCACAGGCGACTGTCTTCTGACCGAGCGCACCTGAAGACACATGACTGACACTGCTCAGAGCGTGAGATGCAGACTACAGGATCTTTATAATTTGACTCGCAGGTTAAGGAAGCAACACAGGAGGAAGTAGCCACGAGCCTTGGTGCAGATGAAAAGTAAAACAGTGTATTTCTAGATTGATAGGTGACTAGATAGAACAGACAGAGATAGATTGATCTGTGCGGCAGCTGCTGATGAGCTGCTCTCCATACGTGCTGCTCTCGCTCTGCTCGCGTGTGTGGTGTGGAGCAGGCATTACTCACCCCTGATCTTAAAATTATATCTAATATACCGTTTTTTTTAACATATATGTTCATATTTGATGGTTGAATAATAAAGATTTGTGCGATATTTTGAAATGTATCTCACAGATATGACATATATTTAAACATTTACACTGAAAAAAATGCTTTACTGACTGAGTTTCGTCTTGTTTCCAGTTCAAATATCTATTATGATCTTGTTTTCAGAAATATTATGCCAAAATGAAATGAGTTTTTTCATTAAAACAAGTAAAATAATCTGATTTCAAAGCAATATTTACAATATTTACTACAGCAATACTTCAGCTTCCCTCATTGGCAGATTATTCTGTGTGTTTTAAGGAGAAAAACCCTTCATTTTTACCAATATTTACTGAAAATAACACTATATTCTAAGTTTTATCTAGAAAATGCTTCTTGATTTATGAATTTTATAATATTTGGACTAGAAACGAGACAAAAACCCAGCAATTATTGCAGGGTATCTTGTGTAATCTGCATTTTTCCATAGATCAGATTTGACATCAGTCACTAATTACAGATCTAAAGATGAGCACAAATGCTCAGAGATGGTTTCAGACTACTGAGTGTGTGTGTAAATGTCAAGCGTACCGATCTGAGCGGCATTGGGGCGGCGCAGGGGGTAACGCAGCCTCATGGCGTCCCGGATGCGCTCCACCTCCTGCTGGTACCGGCGCCGGTCGTTCATGGCGCCCTGTTTGGCGTCCTTCAGTGCTGTCTCCAGCGCCCGAACCCGCTCAGCCGTAGAACGAAGACGTTTCTCCAGCTTCGGAAGCTCACAGCGGAGATCTGCATTATCACGTACCAGCTGCTCAACACAGAGGAACGCAGTCAGTCCCACAGACAACCGACAGGCTCCCCCACAGTCCAAACACATGCGCTATAGGGGAACTGATCAACTAAACTGGCCCTAGTGTATGATGGGTGAGGAATGAACGGCATCCGCTGTGTAGAACATATGCTGGATAAGTTGGCGGTTCATTCCACTGTGGCGACCCCTGATTAATAAAGGAACTATAAGCTGACAAGAAAATGAATGAATGGATTGCTACACATAAGCACAGGTATCCTGCAGTTATATAGTGAATAGGCGATGTGTAGATGTTAGTGAAGTGTACGGATATAAAGGAACGACAGGGATTCAGTGAAATACGTCCACACAGCAAAAATTCCAGTGTTAAATATACAGTGTGATTTTTTTGGTGTTGTTGAGTGTTAAAAGCAGAGTACATTTTAATCCACGAGTGTGAAAGAGCGTATATTTAAGAGTTTTTTTTTCCAGTGTTAAACTTTTACCCCATTATGCAATGTATTTACCACTAGTGATGAGAAGTCCAGTTTTTTTTTTTACTCAAACCGGACAAGCAGTGATCAAACCAGTATGTTTTACGAGACTTCATGATATAATAAATTATATAATAAATAAATTCTCATGAGAAGCAGTGTACTATATGCACTCATTGGCTTATCTACACATGCATAATCCATTTAGATTGATTTGTTATTAAATTAAGTGAGTAATGTACAAATTTAATATATCAACACTTTGAAGAGTAACACACGCTCCACTTCGATGTAAGAATAAACTCTTACAGTGTTAAAATAAACTCTGTGAGTAATGTACAAATGTCACACTTTAGAAAGTGTTATTTTAACTCCAAAACAGAGGGAGTCATATGTACACCAAAGGAGTGTTAAGTTAAACTCAAATTGAGTTAAATGTACACCGATATTTTTGCTGTGCAACAAACCTCAGAGCGTCCTCACCTGTTTATGAACCTTTGTAAGCTGATCCAGGTTGTTCTCAAGAAAGGAAATCTTCTGCTTCTGGGTGTTAGACCCCCCACTATCATCAGGTCCAATTTCTGAACTCTGCACAGCAAAAATTCAGCAAAAAATTGTTAACTATACAGTGTGATTGTTTTGGTGGTGTTCAGTGTTAAAACCGGAGTACATTTTAATCCAACTCTTAAATATAAAATCCATTTTATATTTAAGAGTTTTTGTTTTCAGTGTTAAACTTTTAACCCAATATGCAGTGTATTTCCCACTAGTGATGAGAAGTCCAGTTTTTTGACTCGAACCAGTTCTTTCGGACAAACTGTGACCAAACCAGTGTGTTTTACTTCAACTTGAAACATGTCTTATTGCATTTTAAAATGTATTGAAATTATTTCTGAAAAGATTAATGAACATTTCATAAATTAAAACTATTTTCACACAACAATTGATAATATAGGAAAAAAGGTAATATATTAACACTAAGAAGGGTAACACACACTCCAGAGTGATGTAAGAATAAACACTGTGTTAAAGTGAACTCTGTGAGTGATGCACAAATCTCACACTTCAGAAAGTGTTATTTTAACTCCAAAATGGAGGGAGTCATATGTACACCCGAGGAGTGTTAAGTTAAACACAAATTGAGTTAAATGTACACTGATTTATTTGCTGTGTGTGCAAACAGAAGATGTGCTAACACTTTACTATACACTGCCTTTTACATTACTACAGAAATAACAGTCAGTTAACCCCTGTGTGCTGTTCAGACTGACTCCCCTTTGGTGATGCTGCTGCTGTTTTGGCTCCATTGACTTCCATTATAATCACATTTACTGATTGTAAAGCCATGACAGCAGATATATGGAGTTCAGTGGAGTAAAACAGCAGATTATAGTGTGTGTGTGTGTGTGTGTGTGTGTGTGTGCATAAACACACTTACTGTGAACAATCAGGAATACACGATGATCTGCTGTCATGGTTTTGCAATCAGTAAATGTGATTATAATGGAAGTCAATGGGAGATAAACAGCACCAACATCACCAAAGTGGTCAATTTGAACAGTGTGTCGATGAGTTTATGAAAACCTTCAAAGCATTTTCACAAAATATGAGTCAAAATAAGATTAGTCAGCGAAAAAGTATCCCATTTGCTGAAACACAGAGCACAGCAAAAATTCCAGTGTTAAATATACAGTGTGATTTTTATTTATTTATTTTTTTTGGAGTTGTTCAGTGTTAAAACTAGATTACATTTTAATCCACGAGTGTTAAAGAGTGTATATTTAAGAGGGTTTTTTTTCAGTGTTAAACTTTTAACCCAAAATGCAGTGTATTTCCCACTAGTGATGGGAGGTCCGGTGTTTTTACTCGAACCAGTTCTTTCGGACAAAACAGTGATCAAACCAGTATGTTTTACTTAAACTTAAAATATATCTTGTTGCATTTTAAAATGCAAAGAGTTGAATGCATTGAAATTATTTCTGAAAAGATCAATGAACATTTAATAAATTAAAACTATAGTTGATCACTGATATCTGTCACACAGACCAATTGATAATAAAGGAAAAAAGGAAATATATTTACACTTTGAAGGGTAACACACACTCCTGTTTGATGTAAGAATGAACTCTTACTGTGTTAAAATGAACTCTGTGAGTGATGTACAAATTTCACACTTTAGAAAGTGTTATTTTAACTCCAAAATGGAGGGAGTCACATGTACACCCAAAGAGTGTTAAGTTAAACTCAAATTGAGTTAAATGTACACTGATGTTTTTGCTGTGAGAGATTTAGAGCCAAATTAAGACTCAAGATGAGCCCAGAGTGGATGAAAATGACCCAACAGCACACAAGGGGTTAAATGTGTGTAAATTAATCAAGCGTAACCCTATAGTCAGTGCATGCTGTTAATCAATATTCCAGTACTTAAATGTACAATTAGACTGTATAATGAACATGATCAAAGACACACAGCAGTATAGGACCAGTATCAGACGCTCAGGTGTTGGACTCACTTTTTTAACCCGAGTCGTGAGGTCTTGAACGAACAGCTTGCGCAGGTTGTGGAGGGTCTGGAGTTCCCGAGCCTGTGAGAGACAAACTCTAAATCACTTTCCAGAACTTTCCCAGTCGCTGGTGCAGTCAGACTGAGCTGAATACCCATCTAATCCTTTCTGTTTCCCTACTTCCTAAAGGTAGGCATACACAGTTTGTTTATAGCTGTTGTAGGAGCTCGTAAAGCGTTGATGCTCATTTGGTTGTGGATCGGTCATGTCCAGAAACGTTCAGGAGACGATAGCTTGAATTCATGAGGTGTTGACTAGCCGCTGGTGACCTTATCAATGAAACTTAAGAGGGAAATATTGTGCACACTGCAAAAAACGTTCTTATTTAGAGTTTGTGTCCTGTTTCTTGTCCAAATATCCGACGGTTCTTAAACCGAGAAGCATTTTATAGACAAGCACAACATCTAGTGTTGTTTGTTGGAAATAATGAGTCAAAATGAAGAGAGTTTCTCCTTAAAATAATCTGACAATGGGGCAAGCAGTCAGTAATCTGGTTTTTGCTTTGACAGATGATTATTCAGCTCACCCCATTGTCAGACTATTTTGCTTAATTGCTTCATTTTGACTCATTATTTCTCCTCAAAACAACACTATATGTTTTGCTTGTCTACAAAATGCTTCTCGATTTAAGCATTTGTAGATATTTAGACCAGAATCCAGACACAAACTCTAAATAAAAGCATTGTTTCGCAGTGTAACATGCCACAATTTCCAATTACAATTTTTAATTCCAAGAATAAAATAATGTACAAGTATATGCAGTCAATATCAGCTGTACACAATGGACAGCGAGCATTTTCAGTTCTTTTTGCTTTAGCCATTATTGGCACAATAGCATGAAAGGATGAAAATGGGGACTGTGATTGAACTGGAGTACAGTTTGAGGTCAGAAGCAGCACATTTCACTGCTGAATGTCCCACATCCGTCATAATTATGAATTATAATTGAGGCAATTCACACAGAACACGTCTTTGCATGTAAAAATGAGGAGAAATGGTCGTGCCCAACTGAGCCTGGTTTCTCTCCAGGTTTTTTTCCTTCACTTTGGTCAATTGGTGAAGTTTGTTCAAATTTCCACAGTGATCTGATAGAGTTTGAGCTCTCTCTATTACAATGCAAACTTACAACAGTCTCCTCAAGGCCCTTGAGATCCTGTTTGGACTGCTCGTGTCTCTCCTGCTGAAACCTGAAGAGGAAACTCACAGACGTCATTAACAGAATCACAGCATAAACACGTCTGCTTCAGGATCTGTGTGTATGTAAAGACGTACGACATCTGCTCCAGACAGGCGCTCTTGCTGTCGTCCTGCAGCTTCAGATTGCTGAAACTGGAGCGCACGTGAGCCAGCTCCAGCTCCAGGGCCTGATTCTTACTGCAACACATGAGACGATGCCGTTAACACCTCATTACAACATTATTACACATTATATCTGACTAAATGTGTAATGCTGTCTGTACGCTGGAGAAAAGATCACCTTACTTAGAGTTTCTGTTGTTTCTAGCAAAGCGAAATATAGTGTTTTTTTCAGCAATAATGAGTCAAAATGAAGAGAGTTTTACCTTAAAACAAGCAGAATAATCTGACAATGAGGTGAGTAAGATAAACTAGTTTCTCATTTTGACATAACTTCATTTCTCTTCCCCCATTGTCAGATTATTCTGCTCGTTTTAAGGTAAAACTCTCTTCATTTTGACTCATTATTTCTGAAAACAACACTATATATTTGTGCTTGTCTTAAAAATGCTGCTTGATTTAAGAATATTTAGGTAATTATGAACAAGAACTCTAAGTTTTTCTGCAATATAAACACAGTGAGTATTATGAGGTTACTGTCAGAGAGACTGACTCTGTGAGCTCGTCGATGAGTCTCTGCTTCTCGTTAATCTCATCCCGCAGGCGGCTGAGCTGCGTCTGACGAGACTCCGCATGCAGAGCTGGGCGAACAGCGGCCTTCTGCACACACACACACACACACAGATCAGGGCTTGAGAAATCATTTTCCAGGACATATCCAAAAGATTTTCAGGTAATTATTGACAGAAGTTGGTCACAGACAGTCACACACATTAGTCGCAGGCTTAGTACTGAATCAGTCGCTACCAATACACTATTCTATAGTAGCCTGTGAGGATTTAAAGTCTGTATGTTAATTAAACTGGAGTGAAGACTTAGTAGCGCTATCCAAAATCCAACAAGAAGAGCTTCAGGGGTGATTAATGTGTCGGAGCTCTTTGGATGAGGCGTTGATAAAACTAAGCATGAACTCATAAGGCCAAGGCACTTGAAAAGCAGGTGAAAATATTACAATTAAAAGCTTTTAAAAGACTTCTTCACGTGCTTTTCCAGTCGCTAGACTTCACTGTTTAGTTTTTTGCTTGACTGCTTCAGTTTTTAAATCAGTAATACACTTTTCTTCAATATATTGTTGTACTTAATCAGTATTGTATCGACAATTTGAAAGAAAAGCTAATAAAATACCAGCAATATTCACATTTTTGAGTAGCAGCTGTAACAGTGTGTCATAAGTTTGATAACAGATACATCAGGATAAAAGGAAAAGGTTTGAGAAACACTGACTTTATATAATTATAATTGTCACGATCACCAGCGATCGAGCGGCTGCAGATCACTGGTAAACACGCAGATTGAGACGGACTACAAATCCACCATTAAATGGACTACAGATCCAGTCCTGCACCACACACACACCTGTTCCTGATCATGCATTATTACACTCACACAGCTGGGAGCTGCTCAAAGACTACCATAGATGTATACACTAGACATCGCGTACGGACCCTGAGCGCTGATCCATCGATGTAGAAAAGTGAAGTCAAATGATAATTTTCATAAATTAAAAAAATATTTGCATACTGACCACCGGGAAAACTCCCAAACAGATATAGCT
>CAIGQQ010037715.1:238596-249657 GCA_903798035.1 Danio albolineatus
TTCTCCAGATCTACCTGAGCTCAAACTCTCCTCTCGCCCTGCAGACGGGAGGGAGCCCCGGGCTCGAGGATCTCATGAGCTCAGGGCTCTCTCCTGGGACAGCAGGCCAAACACGCTTCATAATCAATCATCAGCTGAGTGTGAACTCTTGAAACATACATGTGAAAATAAGTATTATTAGCATGCACAAACATTCATTAAAAGGCTAAACACATTTTCCCTTTAAATGCATCTGAATATTGCATTTAAAAATAAACTAGATAGCAAATGAGGCGTCGACTTCACCGGCAAACACTTAATGGTCAATTTAATGGGTCAACAAACGCAGGTGATTAACAGTCTTGCTTGCTCTGCTTTAAACTGCATTCTTTTTAGCTAAATGAGCAAATAATAAACTACAAAGAGGCAACAGTACAGCTTCTGTAATGTTTGATATAGAAAATATTTACATAGAACACCATGTGCCTATACATCCGTGCTCGACGACAGCATCTTTTCATAGACAGTCTCAGAACAGCAGTTTGTTCTTTAGAGTCATGACCTTGGGGCTAGACTTCAGATCGTCTAGCTCCAGGAAGATCTTCTGGAAAGCCTCGAAAGTGCTTTTGAGTCCTTTGGGGTAGCTGAGGTTGAGTGCGTATATGAGCCCCATCAGCAGCGCGCAGGCTCTGGGCACGTCCAGATCCCTCTGCACTTCTCTTCCCTCGATCACTATCCTGGCCCGGGCTGGATCAGACACTGCGGGTCCTCTGGTGATCAGAATCTTCATCGCTTCGTTGGGGATTTCTCCACCCTCCTGATAGATCACAGAGTCAGATTGAAGTGATGTTAACATCCAGTAAATAGATGTTCAAAGAGTAGAGTGATTATTACCATGTGCTCTTTAAAGAGGTCGTCCTCGTTTTCTCTGAGACACACTACTAATGAACGGAGAGCAGCTTCTCGTCGTCTTTCCACCGAGAAATCCTGTAAAAAATAAAATCAAAAGTGTTGCAGCGGACCTGCTTTTAATGTCATTTAAATCAATTTGATCTCAGGCGCGTAAATCCCGGGGGGGACAGGGGGGACGTGTCCCCCCGCATCCGAGGGTTGTCCCCCCCTCCAAAAAATGTATATATATATAAAAATTGCACCCTCCAACGTGAAAAATATATGTATCTATATCTAAAATAATTTTGTAAGTTGAAAAAACAAACGCAAAAAAGTGCATTTAGAAATAGAGTTCCCCCTCCCCTTCCTCACAGTGGTTTGGTCCACTGCCTGCTTTCGCGGTTCTCACCCACTCTACACAGACGAGACGAGCCTGGTGTACCGGTGCCGTGCTGCTGCAGCTAAATCACTGTTTAACTCCAGTACGTATGGTTTAATTCACTGTAAATAAAGCGATTTCTCTTTAATGTAGTTGATACAGACTCATTCATAAATTAGTAGCATCAAAAATGCTGATTACCGATGTAATTTTCCATGAATGTGCTACATTAGCGATTAAAACATTACATGTCTAGTTAACGTAGGCTTGTTTACAAGTTTTTTTGCATAGTGTGCTGCAACTAAGACGCCAAAGTCAATGTAACGACTTGTCATGGCATAATGTTAAATAAAGCAAGTTAAATTAACCCCTTAGAGATTTTACATACTGTAATTCTTTAAATAATTGATTTTGTTACAAAACAATACTTATTTTTTTATATATCTTTTTCACAATAACCGTTTCAGTCATGTTTAAATTGTGTTGTATGTTGTTGATGGCTGGACTGTTAACAAGATAAAGCAATAAATAATTTTGAAGTAAAATCTGCTTTGTCATTGAACCTGAAAAATACTTTTGAAAATAACTATAATGACGCAGTGTCCATGCTACAATAATAATGATAGATTGGAAGTTTTTCCACTGTGCCAACATATCTATATAAGTACAATTTGACTGTATTATTTGTGTCCCCCTCAAAAAATTGCTCATGAGAAATTTTACATTCATTGTCCCCCCCTACTGTTAAATGAAATTTACGCCCTTGTTTGATCTTGATTTGATTACATTTGATTTAATCTAAATTTTTTTAATTAATTATAATTAAATTTATTTATAATGTATTTTTAATGATTAAAAGTGACTGCACTTCAAAACGTAAAAGAAGTAAAACCATCCGAAATAAAAACAATGACGCCTCACCTGCATCACACTACATGGACAAAGCATAGGGAGGGGTGGTCAGCTAGTGCAGTACGCAGACGTGGATGAAGCGCGAGTGATTTACATGTGAAGTCAATGCAAAGATGAATTAATTAGACAATTAGACGACAAATTGTGCGTTTGATGTGCTTCAGACTGCAAAAGAAAGTTGGAGGAATCATCTAACAAACAGACGTTGTTGAAGGACATTATTTGTGTTTCACAGGTTAGGCTGGTGTTATGATGTGTCAAATCGATGAATGATTTTGTTTAACTCTTTCCATGCAGTAAACGAGAGCGAACGCCTCCCTGCCACTGACGAGCTTTACGGTAATCAGTGTTTTAGGTGTGTTACGGTAGGGGGAAGCCCTAATGCATGTCCTGAGTGGGGTACATGTGAGATGCTCCGGGGAATAAAATCTGAAAGTAAGATCGGGGATAAAAATAAGAGTTATACAAACTTCCTTAAGCTGCCGTTTTAGATCTTGGAGACCAAAATAAAGAAGCTTTATTTTTGTGATTTGTGTCATTGTGTCCGATTGCACACCTAACATAGTAGGCTACCTAATACAGTAAATAATAAATAAATATTATATATTATTATATAAATTATATGGATACACCTTGATAAATTACATAGACAATTGCCTTCAGATGACCCCAAAGATAAAAGTCTAAGGGGGTCAGATCGGGAGACCTTGGGGGCCATTCAACTGGCCCACGACGACCAATACACTTTTCAGGAAACTGTATTCAGGAAACCATTCCCATTTTATTAAGGTGTATCCATATCAATGGCCCACTCTGTATATATGTATTGGTAATACCACCACAAAATTTTAATGCACAAAATATATATATGAGCAATTCCATGCAAATGTCAACCTTGCCATAAAAAAAATTAAGCTGTCACCAAAATAGCGAAACCCTTTTAATTCTTTTTGTGTGTTCTTGTATTTTACACAGCTAAATCCTCAGAGTAAAATGTACTCAGTTCAGAGTGTATTTAGTGTCTCTCTAAATTGAGTAAAAGTTACTCAGCAGCAGAGTTAAAGTTAATGAGACAATAAAAGGATTAATTAATGATGATTGATCACAGATGATGAACACCTGCTGTTAATAAGCAAAATCAGAAGATCAACTATTTCATGTTGATTTACCTCCCCGCCCCAGACACTACACAGTATTATACATGTATACGTACCTCGAGCAGCATGTTCCTAATCCGCTGGATGTTCATTTTCACAGAGCCTACTTTGGAAAGCACCATGGACATGATTTTCGGGGAGTACAGGTCCAGATACGTCATGAACGTGACCTCCAGGTTAATAGTGGTGATCCTTCTGAACTCTTCATTAATCTGTGTGCAAAAGAACACAATGGTGTAAATGCACAGGGGTGCTCAACCCTGCTCCTGGAGATCGACCGTCCTGCAGATTTCAGTTGCAACCCATATCAAATACACCTGCCTGTAATTATCTAGTGCTGTTCAGGTCCTGATTAACTGCTTCAGGTGTGTTTGATCAAGGTAGGAGCTGAGCTCAGCAGGAAGGTCGATCTCCAGGAGCAGGGTTGAGCACCTCTGGTGTAAACGCACAGGGATACTGAATGTTCAGTAAGCAGCTCGAGCGCTTCCGGTGAACCGTCATCAGCATGTTTAAGATCTGGTTTCATTATGAACCAGTGATCTTCATTGCCTGATTGAGATACGATATAAAGTGGGTCTCAGACCGGACAAGAAGCACTGCATTAGATTACATGTTCAAATGTATTACCACAGTATTTTCAATGGAGTTTCATTGCTCGCCTGTTGCTCTTGTGTTTAAATGTTCTTTCATCTCGTTTTACGCTCGAACAACTAAATGAACACTTAAAGAGCCGCTATTATGGGTTTTTGTAAATGATCTTCATCAGTGTGTAGCACAGCTCTGAATGCTGTGAAATGTCCAGCTGAGGGTTACATCTGAAAGTGCACAGTGTTTAAAACTATTGATTCATCTATAAAAGAGTCGACTCAGAGTTCCTCAAAGGAATCGCCGTGATTACGAGTCTTTAGCCGTTTCGGCATGACGTGAACACGAAACATAAGCCCCGCCCATTTGTGCACGCGCAGACCGGGAAGATTTGAAACCCCCAACCCCGCCCACAAAAAACAGCGGCGAGCAAAGGTTGCCAGATTGGGCGGTTTTGAGTTTGATTGTGCAGGTAAAAACCTTTTGGAGAGGGTTTGGACTGGAGTCAGTCAGCTACATCTGGCAACACAGAGAAGAGCACTTTAGACATGTGCTCAGCTGGATATTACTGGAAGTGTGCAGATGAACCAGAGACTGTGGAGAGTCAGTGGTGGAGGTTTATCTCTGCAGAAATGCCTCAGCATTATAGCCCAGCCTTGTGCTGTGTTCCTCTGAGGAGCTTCTGAAATCTACATGCTTACACCGGAGGATTCAGAGCACCGTTTGTTAAAGGAAGGAGCAGAAAACACTATTGATGTATGCAGGGGCGGACTGGCCATAGGGAGCAGCGGGACATTTCCCAGTGGCCTGACGGTGAATCTGGCCTGCTATCCAGCAAGTGTGAGTGTGTATGATTAAAACGGTCACCTCATTGTTTTCTCCAGCTTGTAAATGATGTATTTAATTGTGTTTTGTAACTTGTAACCGCTTGTAGTGTCTCTGGTTAACTTGTATTCTCATATCGCGTCTAAAAACATGTTGTAAAGCGACGCGTGCCGCTTTGTTTATGGATTAAAATGCGTTTCGTGTTCCTCTGCTGTTTGTCGTTGCTATGGCTACATCAGCTCTCCTACACACGTGTGGCGGTCCTGTTTCATAATGTTTCAGCTTTTGCCGCTGTGTGCATTAATACTGCATGTGTGTCGCTGTTTTTACTTCTGGTTAAGAATAGAGTGATATGCTGGGAGACCGGGGGGTTAGTTTCGGGGATGAGGTGTCTGAAATACGGGCGACTCCCGGGAGAAACGAGTGTTGGCAGATATGCTCACGCACACATTATGACTACTTCAGTATTGATAAGCCGTGGTGGGCATTCTCTCACGCTGAACGATGTCGACCAATCGCAACAGACTGGGTCATCGGTCCAATCAGCGCAGTTTAGCATCGCGCTAAGGAGGGGTTTTGGAACAAATGAATCACTGAACGATTCATATAGGAGTCGCTGGGATAATGAGGTATAAATAAATGCAGATTATAAGACAATGAAAGTGTTTTTTGACAATGCATGCAGATCAGCCTGCTGTTGGAGACCCCCAAAACCAAAATATGACCCTTTTTAATGTATAATAGGGGCTCTTTAAGTCTATTTAACTGATTATATTTTAAAAATCTTACATTATCGACGATGCGAAAGGAAACTTATGACATTGAAAATGTTCACCAGAAGGTTATCAGTGGCTGGAAACACTAGCTGTGCATATATCTCATATAAGTCATCTATAATAGAAATCAAGCCGTTTTCTGAGGAATATTCACCTGATCTGCATTGAACAGCGCAGGCCATCGCTGTGTCAGCTCACTGACTGGAAGTGCTTGACTGACGACTTCTTGTCTGCGAATGGAAAAGGTCTTCTCCATTTTGTCTCTGATGATCATATAGTTGCTGCCGTGCTTCAGCTCGTGAAGAATCTCCAGTCGCTCCAGCTCCAGACTCTCCTCGGTCTCTCCGGGCTGGTGCGGCGGTAAGAAGTTCACCTCCATCTTCCTGGGCTTCTTGATGTTTTTAGCGGGTGCTTTCTCAAACGCTCGCTTCCTCCTGACGGAGTTAATGTCCAGCTCGGGGCAGCCCAGACCTCGCAGTTTCGACCTGTAGTTTCCCATTTTGTACTTCAGCCGCTGTCTCCATCCGTAGGATCCGTTATAAGAGCCTGGTTCCTTGAGACAGGGATATTTCAGGAGAAGAGCCTCCACGACTTCATTCAGCTGAGCGCTTGTGGGATAGGCCACGTACTGGAAGATGTTCTCAGCCAGCTTCTCCAGGATGTCAGGAAGGATGGAGGTGAAGTTGAGCTGAATGCCGTCCTTCTTGAACGCTTCGCTTCCAGAAGCAAGCACGAGTTCTGTGTCGAAAGCAAAGCGTGGTACTGGGAACTCAGTCGGCCAGCGCTGTGACCGCTGCGAAGGCTTGTGTTCTGGAGACGAAGCGCTCAGCGGATCCTGCAATCCAGAGCAGGAGCCCATATCACAAGCACTGAAGGAGCTCAGAGAAGGAAAGGCCGAGCTTCCCAAGCTCTGGATGGAGGAATGTGACGCGCTTTTAAAGGAATTGTCCACTTCCCCAAAGTTGAGAGTAATGGCTGGAGGATCTACAAGGTGGATCACCTTAATGGTGTCCTTGTCCTTAATGTCACTGGTGGAGGTCAGAGAGAAATACTCCTCTCCGAAATCCATGTCTTTATAATGCAGAGTGAAGTTCCCGTCGAGGCCGAACGTCTTCATTATGATGTCCTCCAGTTCGCTCACGGTCGCGGGGATGCCGTGAGGAAGGCACAGTTTGCGGATGTCGTGATCTTGAAGGATGATGCGCAGTTTAGCAGGAGCACACATGGGAGCTTCTGGAGGAGAAACATCAGCTGTTACAGCACAGTTCGGCCAGTGACATACACTAAACCAGCGTTTCCCAACCTTGTTCCTGGAGGCACACCAACAGCCGTCCTTCTCTGACCCATTTACCACAGGTTTTGGAGTCTCCTCTGATGTTCTGATGAGTCGATTCAGGCGTGTTTGATTAGGGACAGGTTGAAAATGTGTACTGTTGGTGTGCCTTCAGGAATAGGGTTGGGAAACACTGCCTTAATCACTTAAGATTACCAATAACAATAATGGCTAATATGGCCCGTCACATACACTAAACAATCAAGGTTTATCATGATCTCAAGACACCAAACTGGAGTCTATGGCAGATCTAGATTGGAAGCCAGCATTGCTCATCAATTGGTTCATCATGCATGAACAGCAGATACTAACTTGACTTCTAGTTGATGCTCTGGCCTCAGCAGTGGCTCATATGAAAGGCGAAGGCCTCTAGATTACACTGATTTCACCACAGTAAATATGATCATGTGTTGATGTTGACTGATGTAATGAGGACAGTGCGGTCTGACTCTGCTTAGACTAAAGTCTCGTCACTGAACCTTCAATAATGTCCAGTATAGAAGATAAAGTCCTGCTGCAGTGGAGACAGAATGAATATTGTGTGTGACTCCCATGAGCTTGGAGGACTGCATCCACACATCTCTGCAGTGACTCCAATAACGCATTAATAAAGTCATCTGGAACGGCAGAGAAAGCGTGAAGACTCCCAGAGTTCATCAAGAGTCTTTGGGTTCATCTTCAGCGCCTCCTCCTTCATCTGCTCAATAATGTTGATATCTGGTGACTGGGCTGGCCAATCCTGGAGCAGCTTGACCTTCTCTGCTTTCAGGAGCTTTGATGTGGAGGCTGAAGTATGAGAAGGAGCGCTATCCTGCTGGAGAATCTGCCCTCTCCTGTGGTTTGTAATGTAATGGGCAGCACAGATGTCTTGATACCTCAGGCTGTTGATGTTGCAGACACTCTGCAGATCTCCTCACGCCCCCATACTGAATGTAGACCCCAAACCATGAGGTCTCCTTCACCAAACTTGACTGATTTCTGTGAAGATCTTGGTCCATGCGGGTTCCAGTAGGTCTTCTGCAGTATTGGTGATGCAGATCAACAGATGATTCATGGGAAACACCCACCTTCTGACACTCTTACACATGATCAACTAGAAGTCAAGTTATATATATGTTGTGCAAGCTACCCCAGGACAGTGTGGCCACTGTGTAAGAAATGTGCTATATAAATAAACTTGCCTTGGTTTAGTTTTGTATTGTTTATATCACATAGTTAAAGTTTTGTTGTGATTATATCTCAAGTTCTTTATCTTCGTTATTATATTTAGACATTGGTTTGTTGCTTGGATTGACTGTTGTTATATTAGTTTTGTTTATAATAAATCATTTAAGTTAACACTATTTTGTTGTTTGAACTCTCGTTTATGTTGCGACTCAAACGAGCGAGTCGTAAGATTATTAATAACAATAATGCCAGGCAAATACAGTGAACACTTAAGTATTAGGCAGGTCAATGCCTTCATTTTCTTCCTATGTGCACTTTATCAATACTGAAACAGGTCAAACTCCTTCTTAAGGACAATAACAACAAAACATTTAGGAAGCAAGACTTTTTTCCAGTGCGCAAAGATCTAATCGACGCAGAAGAAAGAAAACATTCACAGTATTATCTTCAGCACTTGACATGTAAGCTCAGGTGTAGATTTAGAAGCACCAGCTAAAATGACTGTGGTTTAACTGTAGGACGACACATAAACGTAATAAAGTTTTCTCCAACTGTTAAAACAGAACATTCAGCACAATCTAGCAGTATTTCTGAGATTACAACAAAGATTAAACGACCAACCTGTCTGCTGCTCAGCATCTTCATTCTTCACTAAGAAAACCTCCTCAATGATCACGTCTTTACTCTCCTCTTTAACGAACGCCATCTTGCCTCGTCTCTGTTGCTTCCCCAGGAGCTTTTCTGCGTGTTTGGACAATAAGTCATGTTTAGGATGAGAATAATCATTAATAAATAATAATAATAATTACAAATGAAGTGCATCTAATTCTGCTTTCAGCTGCTCTCATAAACATCTATTGAACACCTTCTCAAGTCATATTTTTACAACTGACAGCAAAAACGTTTAAAAAGTGCATATTTAAACATTTCAGTAGCAAATTTAAAAGTTTATCCATTTAAAATATGAATCATTTATCAACAAGAATACAAAGTTAAATCAGATCTAGTGTAATTTATAATTGATTAGTATCTATGACACTTTAATAAATATGCACAAATATGCTTTTAAGGGATAAACAACACTAATTGGCTGATGTGAATAGTTAAATCTAATAACCTGCACAGTAATAAAAAGAAAAGGTAATTTTTTCAACAGCACCACACATTCAAGAAATCAAGATGACAGAAAGAGCATGCTGTAAATTCTCTTCTCTTAAGCAAAAGCACAATCTTTTGTTTTTAATGCTGTCCAATTATATCAACAATAGTTTCATATACAGTATACACTCATATTTGGCCCTTAATTAGATTTCTGTGGGCCCCTAAACAGACAATTCATCATAAACATAACAAATCAGACCATTAATTACATAAATCACAATTACTTTTAGGCAATTAACTATCAGCCAAATGTCATAATCATGATAGCACTACTGAACCTAATATTACATCACAAATATGGAAACATTTATATTTGTGTTGTTTCAGTTTGGATTGAATATATTTGTTACGGCTTGATGTACAGTTTATGCCATCACAATACCTTAAAAAAACAATTATAATTGTTTGGTGTCTGTTAATTTCTTAATGTGTAAATGCACATTCATAAACAGATTATGTTTCATAACCAGATAATGCATGTGCTCATATAAATGCATTAAAATAATGTCCTTTATTAGCATAAGATCATAAACTACTCAACAATAAACTGATCATTTTGACCCGATTCTACATTTTCATCAAGATATACACATCTTAACCCATGCTCTGTGGTTTAATAAAGCGTTATATGTAAAAAGGAGAGTGTCCTTAATGCAGATTTAAGCATAAAGTGTTTCCTAAAGGGATAAAACACACATAAACACACAGTGGTTTCTAGTGAAAAATACATACAGCAAACTCAGCTACTTCCTGGCTCAAGAAATAATAATATAATATAAATAATATATAATAAAACAGGTATTACGGTCAACAAACTTCAAATATGAGAAGAAAATGAGGGTCTGTGCAAGTTTAAGGCTAATTCTGACACATGTAAAACTCTTTAATTTAAAAGAACAGCTTGTAAAGATACTCCAGGGTGAGCTGTGTGTATATCAGCGGTGTATAACCCGAATGGACCACAGAACTGTCAGAGCTCTTGACTTTACTTGCAGTATTTATGGCCGAAAACTGATGTGTTTCGGTAAACTGCTGGTAATCAGTGTATTGGTGTGCGTGTAAATGTGCTCAATAAACACTATTAATGCTTACATGTCGGTAAACACTGATGAGATAAAGAAAACGACTCACAGAAAGAGTAAAACTAGACTTCACCACAGAACAAAAGCAGATGATGATGATGCAGACGTTACTCATGCAGTTTAGCCCTATAATTAATCGAGCGTGATGAGATGCAAACAGCCGAAGCTGGTTGTTTATTGGTGTTTCTCTGTGTATTTCCAGACTAATGAATAACTGAATGAAGCGCAGTTAGTCTGGTGTTCCTTAAGCTGATCTCGTGTCTTTATTATCAGTAACCTCCAGCACCTTTACTGTGCTTCATCAGCGGACGCGCTTTAATCATAACAGTGGCGCTCATTAATGTCAGGTAAGATGTTAATGCGGTGTGTTCGACAGTAATGCACCCTATTATAAAGAGCTCAACGAGTATACAGTAGACTTGTCGAATTAAACACTTTAAACGCTTGAAAACACAAACCTTTCTCCAGACGAACCACAAACACGGGAGCGCGGCTCGCGCCTGTGACGTCACATCGCACGACCAAAATAAAAGTCCCGTTCGCGTGTTAAATTAAAGGCATGTAGGTGTTTTTATTATCGCTGAATTATCCAGGAACATATAGTACAAAACAGTACATTCATTCACTCTTTATATGAAGAGAAAGTGTGTACTTTTTTGTGTGTGACAAGCTTTTTTTAATGCATTCTGCCATTGCTGAAAAGCAATTGGGTTTAGAAAGGTGTCTACTGGAGGAATGCTAGAATATTTATCATTATATCAGTGTGCATATTATATTATATTATATTATATTATATTATATTATATTATATTAT
>CAIGQQ010037715.1:249667-267658 GCA_903798035.1 Danio albolineatus
TTATATTATATTATATTATATTATATTATATTATATTATATTATATTCAGTGGTGGAAAGAGTACTGAAAACATCATACTCCAGTAAAAGTACCATTACTTGCCCAAAAATGTAGTGCAAGTAGAGTAAAAGCATCTGTAGTAAATATTACTCAAAGTATGAGTAAACAGTAGAGCTTTCAGAAGTACTCAAGAGTTAGAAAAGCTGATGCGTTTACAGAATGTGACGTTTACACATCCCTGCACAAACAACATGTACTGTATTTAGGGATCTTCCTATTTCCATTCGTTCCTTCCTTCTTTCCATTATTTGTTTGTTCTCTCCTTCCTTCCTTCATTCATTTGTTCTCTCCTTCTTTCGTTCACTCGTTCGTTCGTTCATATTTTTGTTCCTTCCTTCATTAGGTCCTTTTGTTCATTCATTTGTTTGTTCCTTCCTTCCTTCCTTAGTTTGTTCAGTCCTTCCTTGAATTCTTCCTTCATTCATTTGGTCCTTCCTTCTTTCCTCCCTTCATTTGTTCGCTCATTCTTTCTTTCATATTTTTGCTCCTTCCTACATTAGGTCCTTTTGTTCCTTCATTCGTTCCTTCCTTCCTTCCTTAGTTTGTTTAGTCCTTCCTTGAATTCTTCCTTCATTCGTTTGGTCCTTCCTTCTTTCCTCCCTTCATTTGTTCGCTCATTCTTTCTTCCATATTTTTGTTCCTTCCTTCATTAGGTCCTTTGTTCATTCGTTCATTCGTTCCTTCTTTCCTTCCTTAGTTTGTTCAGTCCTTCCTTGAATCCTTCATTTATTTGGTTCTTTAATTCTTCCTTCCATTCTTTGTTCAGTCCTTCCTTGAATTCTTCCTTCATTCGTTTGGTCCTTCCTTCTTTCCTCCCTTCATGTGTTCGCTCATTCTTTCTTCCATATTTTTGTTCCTTCCTTCATTAGGTCCTTTGTTCAGTCGTTCATTCGTTCCTTCTTTCCTTCCTTAGTTTGTTCAGTCCTTCCTTGAATTCTTCCTTCATTCGTTTGGTCCTTCCTTCTTTCCTCCCTTCATGTGTTCGCTCATTCTTTATTCCATATTTATGTTCCTTCCTTCATTAGGTCCTTTGTTCATTCGTTCATTCGTTCCTTCTTTCCTTCCTTAGTTTGTTTAGTCCTTCCTTGAATCCTTCATTTATTTGGTTCTTTAATTCTTCCTTCCATTCCTTGTTCGGTCCTTCCTTTTATTTGGCCCTTCCTTCCATTCTTCATTTGTTCCATTTAGTGACTGTTTAAGGCTGGTTGGTCAGCACATCGGGACGCACTTGAGAGGGAACTGCATTAACTCTTAATCAGCCCACAGGGTCAGGGCCACCCCGATGGAGGTCTCCTATTCTTTATACATGTTCCCTTCAGCTCAGGGGAATGAAACTCTCCTACCTTCCCTAAATATCTATCTTAAAAACACACAAAGCTAGACTTGAGTTGCTCGTTTTAAAGACATTTAAACAAACTTATCAGGTTCCCAGCGGTCAAATTGACCACATATTGAACATAAATGGGACGTCACAGTGGCACAATAGGTAGCACAATCCCCTCACAGCAAGAAGGTCGCTGGTTCGAGCCTCAGCTGGGTCAGTTGGTGTTTCTGTGTGGAGTCTGCATGTTCTCCCCGTGTTGGTGTGGGTTTCCTCCGGGTGCTCCGGTTTCCCCCACAGTCCAAACACATGCACTATAGGGGAACTGGGTAGGCTAAATTATCTGTAGTGTATGAGTGTGTTTATGAGTGTGTATGGGTGTTTCCCAGTGATGGGTTGCAGTTGGAAGGGAATCCACTGTGTAAAACATATGCTGGAATAGTTGGCGGTTCATTCCGCTGTGGCGATTCCAGATTAATAAAGGGACTAAGTTTGAAGATATTTTTATTAGTTAATAATACTGTTTGGGCTTATTATAGCCAATTAAACACTGCTGTCCTGTTGTCAGAAATAACAAACAAGACAAAATGAAGTCGTTCTCCTCAAATAAGGCAAATAAACATGTTTTTAATGTTTTTGTATGCCCTAAAGCACATTATTTTACTAGTTTTAAGGAGAATGTGATTTAATTTAGACTTAATCTTAATTTGACAGCTTTTCTTCTGCAAACAGGACAACCATTGTTACTCGACTAGTAAGTGTTTCTTCATTTTATTTTATTTTTAGGATATTTGGACTGTTTGGAGAAGTCTAAATTTTCCAGAAAAGCACAGTGCTGTTCAGCTGTAGGCCTGCAGTGAGTCTGTGAAGGTCTGCATGTGTGTCTGTCTGTCAGAGGGACAGATATATAGAGCGAGAGTCGTATTACTAACACCTGTTGAAAACACTCACAGTGACACACACACACACACACACACACACACACACAGCTCGCTGACTGAAAACTGGGATTGTAGCACAGAAACGCATCACCTACAGGTATGTGTGTTTGATATTGTCTGTTTTGGGTTATATAATTCACCATGCTCTGCAGTTGTGAGCGCATTTCAATGTGATTATTTAAAACTTCTCTATGTATAGTCTAGAAGTTGTTCACATGTGTTCCTGTAACCCAGTGTAGGGAGAGATCCTGATTTTGTTGTCCTCGACAGAGATATAGAAGTTGTGTGTGTGTGGATTTGAAGAATTTCATACTTCATTATGCTATCATGTGCAAACATCAGTGGAAACTGTTAAAAAACTCTTTTGTGTTCATTTATTATATAATAAACAAGTTTATGTAAGTAGAGAGGGTGTGACATGATCATTACTGCATTCATCACCTTGTAGTTACTGTAATTTCAATAAGATAACCAGAAATCTGCAGTGGTGTAAGGTAACTAATTACAAACACTCAGACTACTGTAATTGAGTAGTGTTTCTCAGGAGTTGTACTTTACTGAGTAGTTTTATAAATATGGACTTTTACTTCCCCTTGAGCACATGTTTAGTGCAGTATCGGTGCTTTTACTCCACTACTGTCCTTCATCCTGCAGTCACTGCGTTATTATTCCTGTCTATGGGGATTAGAAGAATCAGTCCTGTGATTTCTGTCCAATCACAACACACACAGAAGGAAAATCACATCATACTGAACTCCCTCAAGACATGTAGATTTATAACTGCAGCAAACTGTTTGGAAGCATTAAAAGTGTCCAAGAAGATGCCCAAAATTGTCACAATCAATGACCCAGAGACTGTTTAGATGCCTGTCACTGATGAGAAGATGACGAATGTTTACTGTATGATTACCAAAATGGCCTTAAACACCCAGCAGGCACAGGACATCAACATGACGTCAGATTGATGTTGTACTTCAATGTTGCGGGGACTCTACATTTTGTTTGAAAATGAAAACTGGGTTGATGTCAGAACTCAACATCAGGCCGACATCAATGTCCAACCTAAAATTAACTTCTGATGATGTTACAGCTTGATGCTGTGTGGACGTTACCACTATGACGTCTATCAGATGTTGGATTTTGGTTGCCATACTTGACTAATAAATGTCAATATTTGACGTTAATATGCCGCTGGTTTAAGATGTTGACTCGACATTGGATTTTGGTCACTTTCTAACAACCTAAAATCATTAATGGATATCAAAATAACGTTGTCCTTAGACGCTGGCTAGACATTGTATTTTGGTCACCTGACGTCACGACCTAAATCTAACGTAATATTAGCATCTTATGGCGTTGTGTGTCTGCTGGGCGATAACTAGGGCCAGACGGAATCTGCGGACATTTTTTGTTATTTCTGCGGAGAATTTTGTTCAAAATCTGCGGATTTATGCGGAATGATTTTGGGAGTATCATAACTAAAACCTTAATATATTAAATAAACAGTAATACTTTTTAAACTTTTATTTAATGTTTACAAGGCAAATCAATTAGATCCACTTTATTTGGTAAACAAAGCAAGTATCTCATATAAAATCTCTACTAAAAGACAGAAAATAGTACTTTACAAACTTTATTGTAAAAAAAATCATATGAATATTTTCATATTAATCAATATTATTACTGAAATAAATTTGAAAACTGAATAAATATAAATTTACACACATTTACACCAGTAAATAAACAGAATCCATGATGAGCTAAAAATCTGCTGAAATCTGCGGATTTCTGCGCGCGCAGATTCCTTGTGGCCCTAGCGATAGGCACTACAGAATGTCACGTTTACACACATCCACAAATGACATGTAAATGCATCAGCTTACAGCGTAACACTCACTACTCACGACTCTTGAGTACCTCTGAAAAATCTCCTTTTCACTCATTCTTTGAGTAATATTTACAGCAGATACTCTTACTCTACTGCACTACATTTATAGGTAAGTAATGGTGTTTTTACTTGAGGATGGTTTTTCAGTGCTCTCTCCACCACTGGTCGTCTGTCTCAACACAGAGTTGACATGCTCAGATTCCCAATTCTGCACTACAACGTCGGTCAACATTAGAAACATCTAAACACAGTGGCTAATCTGTCTACAGTGATTGTAGCGCTTTGAATATTCCTGGTGTTTACAAGTCAGAATCTCCTAATTTATCATGATTTATCAAGAGAGATGTATAAATCTGATCACTGAACCCACTTCAGGAGGTGTTCTGAGACGCGTTAGAGATGGACAGCTCTATAAATGCATCTGGTTTACAAACCACATGTACATACGCCGATCAACACTTGTCAAAGGATGCTCCACTGGCCTGATGGAGTTCCCCAGGGCTCTGTTTTGGCCCGTTGTTATTTTCCCTTTATATGCTCCCTCTTTGATCAATTTTTTAGAAATATGGGCGCTCATTTCATTGTTACAGGAATGACACTCAGAGCCAGCGTAAATGCAAACGTTTCTCAGAGATTCAGCAGGTGTACACATTGGATTAAGTTTGTTTTGAAGTGAGTGAATGTCTCCTGTAGGTGCTGAGTTCTGCTGACCGACTGCGGCTGAAGAGGCTGAACCGATGGCTCAGTATGACCAGTGAGTGTTGTGACAGATTAAACCGTCTTTCATGAGCATTATATGAGCTATCTAAATGGCCAATGTGTTCCAGACTGGAGGATAAAGACTCGCTGGACATCCACGATAACCCTCCAGCACCAGAGAATGTGGTAAAAGAGGACGACAACACTGTACGTATGACCGCCGTCTCTAGTTAGCTCTCATTCATGACACATTTGTAAATATAGGAGTGAATTATATATGTGTAACACAGACCTTCTGAAGCGGCACGATGGCTCAGTGGTTAGCACTGTGGCCTCACTGTAAGAAGGTTGCTGGTTTGAGTCCCGGCTGAATCAGTTGGTGTTTCTGTGTGGAGTTTACATGTTCTCCTTGTGTTGATGTGGGCTTCTTCTGGGAGTTTACATGAACTAATGTTATTTCTCTTTAATAACATTAACAAAGATGAATAAATACTGTAATAAATGTAGTACTGTTTGTTCATGAATGCATTAATTAACATTGACTAATAGACCCTTGTTAAGTGTTACCAATGTTAGTACCACTGGTGCTTCATAAATGAGATCTGCAGTGTGTGTATGCTGAGCACACAGCTGACTCTCCGTCATCCTCAGGTGTATTTTCTCATCCTCAGGTGTATTTTCTCATCCTCAGGTGTATTTTCTCATTTTCAGGTGTATTTTCTCATCCTCAGGTGTATTTTCTCATCCTCAGGTGTATTTTGTATATGATGAAGAAGTGGAGGAAGAAGAAGCTCCTCCGCCACCGACCCCGGAGCCCATAGTCCAGGTCAATGACAAGCCACATAAGTTCAAGGACCACTACTGTAAGAAACCCAAGTTCTGTGACGTCTGCGCACGGATGATTGTTCGTAAGTTCACATTGCACACTATCACTGAAAGAAAACGTCAATAACACACTCTCCAGTAACAACGAGCTGTTTATAGAGTGTGTGTGTTTTCTAGCTGATGTCTATTGGGCTCACTATTATTAGAAAAAATGAAGCAGGTGTTGATCTGTGTTTGTGACAACAGTCTTATATATGATAATTCACGATTCAAGACTTTATCGTCATTTGCACAGTATGAAAGTCATTCTTTTGCTTTACACAATAGACTGCCTACAGCATACAAGTCAAATATTAATATAATAAACAACAAAACAACAAAGCAAACTCGATTTATTAATAAAATAAACACACACACATATGTTTAAAGAAATGTAGATATAAATAAATTGATGTTTAAATAAAAGTATGGATGGACTAAATAATATAGAAATATAGAACATGTACATCTGTTTGTAGACTATGTCAAAACTGTATGTATTGCAAAAATGTGCAGGTGCGTTGAATGCATATTAAATTTATTATAAATGACTTTATATGCAGAGTAAATTAACTATAGTGCAAATACATCATTCTAAGTTACAACAACAGTGCAAATAGATGCAAATAATGTATTTATCTCTAAAATGCACAAATAATGTCTTAATCCTTTGCCTCATATATGTGTTGAAGCATTGCATTAAGTTGCAATGTTAAGGTAAAACATATTTGATCAAATTAATTATCAGATACACAAATAAGTCATAGAAATGCCTAGAGAGCATGAACTTTGAGATGGTGTAAAACATGTGTAGCATTCCTCTAACACAACACTGCTGTTCTGCTTTCTGTTGCTCTACTTTCAGTCAATAATAAGTTTGCGCTGCGCTGCAAAAACTGCAAGACCAACATCCACCACTCCTGCCAGTCATACGTGCAGTTCCAGAGATGCTTCGGCAAAATAGTGAGATGAACAGAAAACGCTGTTTAATATGCATGATAAACCCAGACGCTCAGCTTGATTAATCTCCCTCTCTATCAGCCTCCTGGGTTCAGACGGGCGTACAGCTCTCCTCTCTACGATCAGGAGATCAATAACCCTGGTGAGTCGCTGGTGTTAATAATCAAAGAGCAATACTTATTTACATTAAAAAAAACTCTTGACGATGATAATAAATGATGAAGCCGTGTTTAATAATATTCAATATGCTGATAGTTGTTCAAGGATGTACTAAACATAGAAATATGCTCTAACAACAACACACTTGATGTGTCATGGTGCAGTGTCTTTATTTGTGCTCTTGCTTCAGGTAGTCTTTTATTTTGAAGCTTGAGTTTCCTTACCAACTCCCTCTTGGTTGTGTTCACCTGTTTCCTCAACACAGACTCATTCTGAAAGTGTAGCCCTGTATACATTTCTGGAGATCGCGAATTATGTAGCCTCAGGTACGTCTTTAAAACGAATGCTAGGGGGTGGTATTGCTAAATTGTCCGTACTGTATGAGTGCAAATGAGTGTGTATGGATGTTTCCCAGAGATGAGTTGCAGCTGGAAGGGCATCCGCTGCGTAAAACAAATGCTGGATAAGTTGGCAATTCTTTCCGCTGTGGCGACCCCGAATTAATAAAGGGACTAAGCCGACAAGAAAATGAAGAAATGAATATTAATTTAATTAGAAACACAGATGGGATTCTGCTGTTGACGCCATCTAGTGGTCATTGGTCATGCATACTCTCACAGGTGTTTTCTAGCCGTTGAGTGCACATTGGTTGTACACTCCTTTTTGTGGTGCATTGTGGGATTGATTGATTTCAGAACTTCCACTATAGTTTCAGACTACGAATGAATGCTCCGTCAAATAGGAAGTATATAGGGGGTGATTTCAGACACAGCCATTAATTAGCTCATTCCAGTGTGTTTGATAAGGGAGCAAAACTCTGCAGGATAATGGCCCTCAAGGACCCAAGTTCTCCATCCCTGACCTGAACATTAACTACAGAAGCGTGTCTGTGCACAGGTCAGCAGAACCGCACGGATCCGGTGTTCGACACGCTGAGAGTCGGAGTGATCATGGCCAATAAAGAGAGGAAGAAGGGCTCAGAGGACAAGAAGAATGTAAGTGACCGCAGCAGAAGTCAGCATATACACATTTGTACCTAAAGGTCCATATTAATACCTCAAGGGTACATATTAGTACCTAAAAAGTCCTCTTAAATGTTTTAGGTACTAATGTATACTTTTGAGGTATCAATATGGACCCATTTACCTATTATGAAAAGGCACCAGCTCACGTACCTTTATTTCTGAGCGTGTAGCCAGGTCTAATGGAGGATCGGGCAAACTGTTATTGTCAGGGTTTGAGGAGGGGAAAAGGAGCGAGGACTCAATTGCAACATAAGATGATTTATTCTAAAAATAAAAATAAAACAAAAGGACAAAACAAACCATCCCGAGGGAGAAAACATTAATAAAAGGTGAAGAACAAACTTGACTGGGCTGGCAGGAAAAAAGCAAGGCTAGACACAACATCATAGGGAGATAATCAACGACGAACTGGCACTGGACAGCAGACGTGAAGAGAATTTAAGCAGAAATAATTAAACAAACAGGTGAACATGATAAACTAATAATGGGTTAACAAGGAGGGTGGGGCTAGACAATAGACGGGAGAGCACATGACAACACAAGCCATGTGCTCACGTAAAACGAGACAAGAACACACAGCCAATGAGAGAACTCATTAACCGCATGTTCAAGACAGAACGGAAGCATGCGGCCACTATGTAAACACAGGGCCACGTGCTTAGACAACACAAGACACGAGGACACAATGAATGAAAACACTCACCGTGCGCTCACACACGCAGCGTGGGGTTTCATCCCAGCGCCAACCAAAACCAACTAGACGGAGACGCTGGGAATGAAACACCACGCTGCAGACGGACGAACACTAACACAGGGACGAGAGTGCGCAATCCCGAACACACCCAGACCTCACGCGCCCACATCAAGCGGGAGCTTGGTCCAAGCGCGCTCACAAATGGCACTCATACAGAGACACAATGACAGGAGTGCTCAACCCGAGGAAACTCAAGCCGAGCACAACACACAAGACAAGACAGAGCTAGGACCAAAACAGGAATTTAAAAGACTGGAGTGACGGCTATGGTCCTGATGGTCATGGATTGGGAGATATATGAAGATGGACTGAATGAAATTAAGATGCTGAGAGAGAGAGATCAGCTCGTCCTCATTAAGGCGCTGGTGGTATACTTCGAGAGATCTTCTGTCTTGAGCTGTTTTGAGGGCGATAGGACGTTTAATAAGGCTGAATGATGGTATACTGTTTCTGAATGTTCCGACACCCCTACGCTGCAGTAGTTGTAAATGAGTCCAGCCGCTTGAGTTCTGCTAAACACAACAACAATGGCGGATTAGAGATAATAGACATCTAGCAAACAGCCGTCTCTAGTGAGAAGTACACCAGGGTTCGTCACATGGCTTTATATTTGCCGTGGACAGATGTGGAGTGTTGAGAACATGAGTCAGTTCGAGTCTTTTCATGAGCAAGATGTGAATACAGGTCTTGAAGTGTTTGTTGAATGCCTCAGTCCTTTGAATCGCTTTGGTCACGTGACCTGGATGTTTCGACGCACTTCAGAGCAGTGTTTTTAAAACGTCTTGTGGAAACGTCAGATTTGCCTCAGCCATCGCTAGCCTCCCTAAGAAGTGATGTAGTTTAAGTATAGATTTGAGGACCCGAGACGACCTAGCACAGAGTTTATTATAGATGTGTCTGAGCTCTCGCTGTTACTGAGATTCTGATGAATGAACGTGTGTGTGTGTGTGTCTCCTGAAGATGATGATGATGATGATGGAGGAGGAGGAAGCTCAACAGCCCAAAGAGGATGAAGAGGGTGCTGAGGGTAAGCCACCAAACGAATGATCTGCTGTTTGTGTGGGACTTCAGACAGATTTTGATCTTAATTCTTCTTCTTCTGGTCTCGCTGTGTTCTTGCACAGGGGGTCTGCGGGGTCTTAAAAGTTGATAAGTCAGTATAGAGAAATTTAACAAGCATTTTCAAGTCTTAAACGCTATTTTACAAGGTGTTAAAATTTGTATCAGTGTGCTAAAATTAGCCTGAATTCAATCTGTGAATATCGGGATGCAGTATAGTTGCTATAATCCTGCTAGATTTAGCGTAACGCTGCTTTGTTTACTGCAGTTGCCAAGGCAATGCTGTTATTCCTGCTGTTAAAGGCGCCCCCTGCTGGATTAGCACTTCTATTCAGTATATGAATAGTGCTGTAGTTTAGGATTAGTTCCTTATGATCAGTATTTAGTAAGTATACTGTAAGCTAAACTGTTACCAGTTGAAACCTAAACTGTAGATGAGGTCTTAAAATGTGGAAAGAGTCTTTAAAAGGTCTTAAAAGGTATTGAATTCCTGTATGTATAGCCTGATGTAGTGTACGAGGGGATAGAGGAGGTGTTTAGCTTCTCCTGGTGGGTGTTTGGAAGCTCTGATGATTTTTATTATGTCACACATTTAGTTTTGCATCGGTTGTATCGCACAGCTGCGAACTCATTGAGTTGAAATAGAAGCACCAGCGCAAAAACACACACACACACACTTCTGGGATCATGGCGATGACATTAAAGGATAGATTGCAGAATGCACAGAAATAATGTGAACTACATGGTGTTCAGTTCACATATTTGCAAGACGCAACCCAGCAGACACACAACATCATAAGACGTTAATATCAGGTTAGATTTAGGTCGCCAGAATCTGAAGACGATGTTATTTTGATGTCTAATAATGACGTTGATATTTTGTTGATTTTAGGTTGTGTTGGAAAGTGACCAAAATCCAATGTCGAGTCGACATCTTAAACGAGAGTCATATTAATGTCAAATACTGATATTTATTTAAGTATGGCGACCAAAATCCAACATCTGATAGACGTCATAGTGGCAACGTCCACACAACGTCAAGGTGTAACATCATTAGACGTTTGTTGTTTTTATGTTGCGTTGGAAAGTAACCAAAATGCAATGTCTGTCCAACATTGGACACTGATGTCGGCCTAATGTTGAGTTCTGACGTCAACCGTATTTTCATTTCCAATCAAAATCAACATTCCTCTACGATGGGGTACGTCAATCTGAAGCAATACTTTTGGCATTGATTTTGTTCCATATTCCCTCTCCATCCCATAGGTGGCGTAAATACACCATATACCGGTTTGCCAACCACCATTACATGAAAAAGAATAAGAAATGGGCTGTGGTGTGTTGAACTTCATTGTTATTATTTTCTCCTAGTGATTCTTGCCCCCTGTAGGCATATGTTCTTAAATGTGGCCACGTTTCTGGACAGCTTGGATAAAACTCAATCCATTATATAATGTTAATGCACTTTATTGCCGTGTGTTATACACTGTAAAAAAAATCTGTAATTTTACGGTTTATTTTTGACAACTGTAGTGCCAGAAAAAAAAGTAAAATAACGGTCCTTAAATTACAGAAATATACCGTAAAATAACGTTCGTTAAATTACAGAAATATACCATAAAATAACAGTCATTAAATTACAGAAATATATTGTAAAATAACGGCCGTTAAATTACAGCGTTAAATTACAGAAATATACCGTAAAATAACGGATATTAAATTACAAAAAATTTACGTAAAATAATGGTCGTTAAATTACAGAAATACACAGTAAAATAGCGGATATTAAATTACAGAAATATACCGTAAAATAATGGCCGTTAAATTACAAAAATATACCGTAAAATAATGGATATTAAATTACAGAAATTTACCAGAAATTTAAATTTAAGAAAATTTCTGTAATTTAATATCCGTTATTTTACGGTATATTTCTGTAATTTAGCGGCTGTTATTTTACGTTTTTTAAATGTAAAATTACGTTTTTTAAATGTAAATTTACGTTTTTTTTTACAGTGTATGGTTAAGTCACAAATTATGTAAAGCATGTTAATCATCACGTTTTCTTTTGATTGTAGTGATGTCTTGAACTTTAACTTCCTTCAAACATTAAGCTAGGCTTGCTAAATCAGTCTTTTTTTAAATGAGGAAAACCTCATAAATGGGGTTGTGTCTGCACTGGCATTTTATGTATGAATCCCCTACAGAAATAAGTGTTGAATGGGTACACTGTACTGTATACTTCATTGGTAGGGAAGCAAGATGGAGACAAGAAAGACAAAACCGCAACAGATGACAAGGTAAAAGACTGCTGTGCTGGAGTTGATGGTGTGTCAGAAAACAAAAGAATAATCATCTTTTAACATTGGTCGCATGGACTGGCATGTCAACAATATGCAGCCTTTTCCAAGCTTCATGTTCCAGCCTTGACTGTGTCCACAAGCATACTATTATTAAGGGTTCTAGTTTGCATACGCTGCAAAAAATGCAGTTTCTAGTCCAAATATCTAAAAACTTTTAAATCAAGAAGCATTTTCTGGACAAGCATAAAATATCATTGTCATTTAAGCAATAATGTGCCATAATTGAGCAGGTTTTTACTTAAATAAGCTAAATAATGTGAGATTATTCTGCTTACTCCACTGTCAGATTGTTTTGGTTTAAGGAAAAACTCTCTTCATTTTGACTCATTATTTTTAATAAAAGACATTTATGAAAATGCTTCATGACAGATGAATGTCTTGCTATTTATAGAAACAAGACACAAGGTTGTTTACAGTGTATAGACTGTAATGACTATAAGGAAAGTCAACTACGACTAATATTTTATTTTGCTTTCACTATTAAAAGTATGAAGTTGTGTTGAATGCTGTTTGTTTTGTTTACTTATTGCTTGTTATTGTATTTTTGTGGGCCAAACATTCACACAAAATGACTTTCGCTGCTTGTTCACACTACTTATTTAAAATAAGTTGAAACAACACAATTTTTGAGCTGTTTTTGAGACATCATACCTGATTTATGATTTATGAATGTACATAAATCTGTAAAAACAAACTTAAATTTGAGCTGGGACGACTTGAAGAAATTGTGTGGAACTTGATGGTTGTGAATGCATTTGTTTTGCATTTAATTGCGGTGGACATTGCTTTACCAGGCAGAGATGCTTCATCATACTGATGATAGAGTCTGAATCTGGTCCATTCCTGATCTTATTTCCATTCAGCTCTCTCACAGACTGTATTTGATGATTGCAGAACAAGAAGCAGCAGCAGACCTTCAGTCAGTCACATTATTATATGGCTCTGTATCGCTTTAAGGCCATCGAGAAAGATGATCTGGACTTCCAGTGAGTCTCTAAACAGTATATTCACACATTCAATGACAGTTATATTAATGAGTGTTCCCATCCTCCTGTTTTTATGCACGTTAAGGAAGATCTCCGACAAAGCGCTTAATGCAAACACCAAGATGCACATCAACTTTGGAAATGCACAAAAACTGAAGAGCTTTTTATTATTATTTTTTTACTTTTTAATGTTTCTGTCTGATATTTGCTCCATTTTATCAGCCAGTGGTGATTCTGTTCTCTTCGACTCACTGGACGGAAACGCCACTTAGTTCCTAAATTCATGCCATATTCCTGTTTTATAGTCTATTCCAGGGTCTTTATAAGTCTAATTTGCATCTTGGGATGTGTGTGTGTGTGTGTGTGTGTGTGTGTGTGTTTGTGTGTGTGTGTGTGTTTCAGTCCAGGAGATCGTATAACTGTTCTGGATGACTCTAATGAGGAGTGGTGGAGGGTGAGCTTTCTTTAATCTATTCATTTGTTTTATTATTATTATTATTATATTAACCTTTATTTATTACCTTTATTATTTATTTATTTTATTATTATTATATTAACCGTAATTATTTTCTAACTATAACCTATTGACAGCTGTACTTTCCTGCTCCTTTTGGGGATTTTCTTCCAACATTTTTGGAGATCTATTTGTTTTAATTCTGCCTAGTTATATTTGGATCATTTTTAATCCCTAAAAAAGCTTCAGACTGGATTTTTTAGTTGTATTATGTAGGAAATATAATGCTATGCTATTAGTTATTAGCCTTCTGAAATGATGAGAGAAGAACTGGTGTTGGAGAAACATATATACATATATAGTGCTCAGCATATATGAGTACACCCTTCTCAAATCTCTATTTTAGATTAATATTTTCTATAGGAAGCTTTACAATATTATATTGTAGTAGCCTTCAGCTCCTAACAGCGCCCCCTGCTGCTGGAATCAGCTTCCAGAGATGATCAGATGTGCTCCAACATTAGGCACATTCACATCAGGACTGAACACACATCTGTTCAGCTGTGCTTTACTGAATGAGCACTGTGCTGCAGCCTACAGATCACACTATTGTGTCTTTCTGTTCTTTTTCATTCTTTTATAACTTGTTTTACATATTTTAATCTGTTTTTATCTGTTTTTACTCATTTTAATCTATTTTAATCTGTTTTTACTCATTTTTATTTTTAAATTTTATTTTCTTGTACTCGTCTCTTTTATTCCTGTTTATGTGAAGCACTTTGAGTTGCCACCGTGTATAAAATGTGCTTTATAAATAAACTTGCCTTGCCTATATTAGTGCATATGCAATAGATCAGTCAGTACTGCAGCCAATGCTGGAACTTATTTAACAAAATAACTTATGATAAAGCTCCAAAATTACTACAACAAAATTAGAAAGTTAGGGAAAAATATTAAATAAAAAATGTAAAAGGAGCAAAAGTGAAAAGAAACAAAAAATGTATAAAAGTTTGTTGAAATTTTGTAGTTTGTAATTTTTTTTTCAATATTTTGCATGAGTTTAAATGTTATCTTTCTGTTTCTAAAGATGTTCGGTGACTAAAATATTATTTTAATAAATATATCTAATTATTAAATCTGCTTTGTTCAAATGCACCAAAATATATGACCTATAATCCCTGAGAAATGGATAAATATATTGATTTTCAAAACCAAAACGGGGTGTACTCATCTATGTTGAGCACTGTATCACTGTGTATATATATATATATATATATATATATATATATATATATATATATATTCTGTAGCATTCTGTAGGACACTGTGAAAAACACAGTGTTAAAAACTTCCCAAATTGGGTTGTTTTTAACCCTATTGCTGGGTAAATATAGGACAGAACACATCAGGGGTTAAATTAACCCAAGTAATTGGGCTATTCTTTTTAACCCCCCAAAATGGGTTGTTTGCAGAATTTCAGCCCATCATTGATTCTGTTTATTTACTGGTGTAAATGTATGTACAATTATATTTATTCAGTTTTCAAATTAATTTCAGTAAAAATATTGATTAATATGACAATATTCATATGGTTTGCAAAGTACTGGAGTTTGTAAAGTACTATTTTCTGTCTTTTAGAAGAGATTTTATATGAGAGACTCGCTTTGTTTACCAAATAAAGTGGAACTAATTGGATTTGAATTGTAAACATTAAATAAAAGTTAAAAAGGTATTACTTTTTATTTCATATATTAAATTTTTAGTTATGATACTCTTAAAATCATTCCGCATAAATCCGCAGATTTACAACAAAATACTCCGCAGAAATAGCAAAAAATGTCCGCAGATTCCGTCTGGCCCTGTTAATAGGTTATATTTTCAAATTATAAAAATTTCAAATGTAATTTGAAGCTTTCTTTTGAAATCATCGACCACGTAAAAAACAAACAGGTCAATATTGTATTAGCTTTATTTTTTTGTTCCATTAAATCTTTTCAGCAAATTACACTTTGTAAGTACACTTTACCTCAGAGATCATACAAAACTACATACAAATTATGAACTGCATTCACAATTGGTTTCATATTTATGGGTTGCTTCATAGATATATGTGTATATTTATGTGGCATCGCAGGCAGCCCCTGCTGGGATTTGATTTGACCCAAGGAGCTGGGTTGATGTGTCTGTGTGGTGCTAGGGTTGCATTGATTCAGGTCTTAGCAATTATTACCCAGAAAATAACCCAAGTTTGGGTTACACAGCACTACCCAAAAACTACCCAAGACTCTGAAAATAACCCCCAAAAATTATTCAAATGCCTCAACCCAACATTTGGGTAGAAAAAATAACCCTGGATTTTTTTAGAGCATATATATATATATATATATATATATCAGTTTTTGTGTTAAAGGGCAAGATTGGGGAGAAGACGGGCTACTTACCCATGACCTACATCATCCGGGTTCGAGCCGGCGAGCGGGTCTATAAAGTGACCCGATCCTTTGTGGGAAACCGTGAGATGGGTCAGATCACCCTGAAGAAAGACCAGGTCAGTCTGAGCAACAGCTGTTCGATGTGCATCACATAATAACTGCTGGATGGAGACACCGAGATGCACACACATGATGAAAACTGATGCTCATAACTGACTGCGATCAACATCTTATTCAATAATTAAAAATATAGTGCATAAACAACAATGGAGGACACTGTTTTACCAAATAAATCCATTGTATACTTGTATATAGTGCTAACTTACTCTTCCCTTAGTGTCTGAAATCCAGAGAGTAGATTAATTTAAAGACGAAAGACAGTAAAGAGAGTTTCGACAGACACCATAAAACAAATGTGTCCCCAAAACCAGAGTCCCTACTCTGTCTGTTCATGTCCTGGAGTCTGTTTATTGGCTGGACCGTGCGCAGTGGTTTGTGTTTGACTGTGTGCTGGTGTTTTGCAGATCGTGGTGAAGAAAGGAGAGGAGGTGAACGGATATCTGAAGGTCAGCACTGGCCGTAAACTGGGCTTCTTCCCTGCGGATCTGCTGCAGGAGCTCTGAGTGATGGACAGATGATCAGCAGACTGAGCATGTACACATGGGCTGCGTTCCGATCCACTTTTAGACACGCACTTGCAAGTTTCCCTTCCCTTGTTCCTTCCATTTCCACTTCATCAAGCGAACGAGGGAAGATTACACGGACGTTAGGGGTGTCAAGGGTTTAGGGCGCTCCATTGACACCCATTCAAATGCTCCGCCAGTAGTGGACACCTGTGTGATGTAATCAGTGACGTACGTCTGAGGGAACGAGATGGAGGGAAGTTAGCGAGTGAAATATTGGACTGGAACGCAGCCACGGTCTCATCTTACAAATAAACGTGCCATCGTGGCTTCACAGTCATGCCATTAAACAGATATAACTTTGATTTGACCCACCATCCCATCTGACACCGATAAAAGCTCCTCTGCATGTTAGAATGAGTTTCAGTCCTAATCATCCGCCATATCGACATGCCAAATACGAATGGGTTGTTTAACTGCTTTATAACAGCTCATTTTGTCCTTGTCTACCTAAAATGAATGTATTTATTTACCTTTGGTCTTTTGTGTGAGTAAGATTGAATGATTATAACAGATTGAGTAAGTATAACAAGGTAAACAATCAAGTATTGTCTAAATAAATAAATACTCTAGTATTTTCTGTAGTATTTTATTTCGTATTTTGATATACAGACTGTTTTGAAAGGGAAAGACTTTTAGTTTCTGCATGCATCCACTAGGGGTCAGTGAACATCAGCATGACAGCACGTGTGCAGTAGCCATCAGAAGTGATGCTGGAGACACCACAGCTTTAATCCGCTTCTCTTCTCACTAACCACTCACATACTGTAGGGTGAGAACAACAAACTGTACAAACAACTCTGATAAAAGACTGAACACAATAATTTACAATGTAAAGTTGATGTAAAAACATAAACAGAGGTTTTGAAAAGAAAAGCATGCATGTTTATACATTTATTTAACATAATTATTGAAATAGTTGTGTGTAATGCCACAATCATATTAGACTGGCAATGAAAGCTCGTGAATCTGTGGAAATCATTACGCTGAAGTTCTGCATAACAGAAAATCAGTGTTTCAGTAAAGCTCTCTGTTACATGTTTCACGTACTTACGTTATTAATTACAGTTAATTATGCACAATTACATGAAACTAGCCCTCACGGTAACCATAAGTAGATGTAATTAATTAAATTATTATTACTCAGTAGTTTACTAAGTAGTGCACTGTTACAAAGATATATTAAAGGAGACATATTCTGCATGTAGTCAGATGATTTTAATAATTTCAAGCTTGAATAATTCTTGTTCTATCTATCTGTCCGTCCGTCTGTCTGTCTGTCTGTCTGTCTGTCTGTCTGTCTGTCTGTCTGTCTGTCTGTCTGTCTGTCTGTCTGTCTGTC
>CAIGQQ010037715.1:292658-305406 GCA_903798035.1 Danio albolineatus
ATATATATATACACATATATATATATTACAGATAAAGGGCTTACTACTATTTTAGAATATTAAAGTCTTGGATTTAACCTCACAGGCTGTGTAAAAAAGTCATAATCGCAGTAAATACAGCTAAATGAGCTGTTTTACCATACAGCTGGCAATATATGCACATATATGTGAAACATTGGTGTATATATTGAAGCATATTTCATTTCTGAATGCACACAACAGACAAAAGAAAAGATTTTCTTATAGTTTTAGATTTGATTTGTCCAAATATCTAAAAGTTCTGAAATGATCTTCTCTGATATGCAAAGGTTTGATGCACAGAGTGTCCAGAAATGTCTTACAGAGAAATCTACATGCGCAGAGATATAAATGTTCAATGTTCACCACACATTTACATCCCAGCAGTGTTACAAGAGCAAAGACAGACTCTTTAGACGATGAGCTAGGATAAACTGAAACCTAAAGAAGCAGCTATATATATACACAGATGTGTCTGAGCAGACCCTCAGATAAGCACATGTGTGTTGCTGGGAGTATCAGTTCTCTATAATTTAAGGAAGTGAGCTGTACAGAGGCATTGTGTGCAGATATGCTCTTTATAAGCTTCCCATGCAGCGTAAACATCAATCAGACACAGAAGAACACAAAGTTCATCACTCGTGTGTTTTGCAGGATGCAGAGGGTGATTTTCCTCCTGATGTTGACACAAACATGTGCAGATAATCCAGCGTTCAAAGCTCTTCTGTCAGAGAAGGCTCTCGCAGACTGTAAGTTTGTTTTATTTATTCAGTTAGATTAAACCAGGGGTAAACTCTGTCCTGGAGGTCCGATGTCCTGCAGAGTTTAGCTCCAACCCCAATCAGACACACCTGGGCTAGCTGATCAAGCTCTTACTAGGCTTTCTAGAAACATCCTGCAGGTGTGTTGAGGCAAGCTGGAGCTAAAATCTGCAGGACACCGGACCTCCAGGACTGAGTTTGGACACCCCTGGATTAAACCTTTAGCTCTAACTCTGTCTGATTTAGCCAGACTACATTAGATTAGAGATGTTTATTAGAGATTAGATAGAGATTTACCATTAGAGTATTAGGTAAAGCTCAACTTTAATCAAAACATTTTGTTTGGTAACACTTTATTTCGATGGTCTATTTGAGTATCAGTAGACCAGGGATCACCAAACTTGTTCCTGGAGGTCCGGTGTCCTGCAAATTTTAGCTCCAACCCTAATCAAGCACACCTGAACAAGCTAATCAAGCTCTCACTAGGTATACTTGAAACATCCAGGCAGGTGTTTTGAGACAAGTTGGAGCTAAACCCTGCTGGACACCGGACCTCCAGGACCGAGATTGGTTATCCCTGCAGTAGACTGTCTGCTTAATATCTGCTGATACTGACATGCAACAGACATTTAACTGACTATTAGAAACTTTGCATGTACATGTCAACTTACACTAACCCCAACCCTAACCTAACAGTCTACTCATAATCTAATGAGGATTAGTTGGCGTGTAGATGCAATCGGACCATCAAAATAAAGCGTGACTTTTTGTTTTATACAAAATTATCATGCGTTTTTATTCCAAATCTATCCTAAGATGTACTGTTTTTGATAATAATGACTCATATTTATTAATAATGTCTTGGAAAGAATATTTCGTCATGATATTATCTGCACAGTTTGTGCTGTGAAGCATTAGATTAGAGACGCCAACGAGTTTACCATTAGAGTGTTAAGGTCAACTTTAATCAAAACATTTTGTAAATGTCCTATTGTAAACACATTCAAACTAATGTTCGATTACTAAAATGCATTGCTAGGAATGATTTAAAGACAAGTTATTCGCAAACGCACCCATTCGCACAAGCCGCACAGACATTAAGCAAAATATATACTGAGATATTTATTCAGAAGTCATGTGAACTGAGTTAAAAAACATTGACTGAAAAATTAGTCAAGATAATTGTTTTTCTGTGTATTCTACTTGCACTATAAATTATGATCTTTCTTTAAAGGAACACATTATTATTATTATTTACTAATGAGTAGGGCCAGACGGAATCTGCGGACATTTTTTGCTATTTCTGCGGAGTATTTTGTTAAAAATCTGCGGATTTATGCGGAATGATTTTAGGAGTATCATAGCTAAAAACTTAGTATATTAAATAAATGTAATACCCTTTTTACTTTGATTTAATGTTTATAATGTGAATCCAATTAGATCCACTTCATTTGGTAAACAAAGCAAGTCTCTCGTATAAAATATCTACTAAAAGACAGAAAATATTACTTTACAAACTGTATTGTAAATAAATCACATTAATATTTTATATTAGTCAATATTATTACTGAAATTAATTTAAAAACTGAATAAATACCAATTTACACACATTTACACCAGTAATAAACCGAATCAATGATGGGCTCAAAATCTGCGGAATTCTGCGCGCCCTACTAATGAGGTATATGCACACTTTTAATTTCAGCCAGCCAGCCTCAGCGCTTCCAGTCTTTCTATTATAAAATCGCCACATTTAATGTCTGTTTTCTTTTTTAAATCCTGATTGATATACGATATAAAGTGGGTCTCAGACCGAACAAGAAGCACTGCATTAAATTACATTTCCCCCCCGCCGTGTCTTTAAAATAAGCCCCCAGTGTTTTCATTGGAGTATCTGCGCTCGCCTGCTGATCCTGACACAGTCTTTCATCTCGATTTACAATTGAACAACTAAATGAACGCTTAAGTTTATTTAACTGAGTGTATTTTAATTACATTACAGCATCTGTGCTGTAAAAGGAACCGTATGAAAATGAAAACAGTCACTTAAAGCTTTCACCGAATGTTTATCATTGTCTGACAAACACTGGCTGCGCATATACCCCATTATTAACATAAATATAACGATCACGTTCGTCAAGTGCGTGTTTACATCGAAAAACTATTTAGAAAGTGTTTTGTTTATATCGTAATGAACAGTTTAAACACGGGAGTTCATGAGTTAGTTAATAATATTAATAACATGCCCCCTCAAGTAAAGTCATGATACGCTAAACCATTAACAAGGGATGAGTTCGCCTTCATCGAGTTGCACTTTTAATTAATATTGTTTCTCATAGATGCACTTACACTCAGCTTAAACCAAAGAGTTCATTAAAACATTAACAAACATCAACTAACACGTAATTAAGGTCACCATTATTCGCCTCATTTTGGAGTTAAAGTTAGTTCTTAATTAGCACGTGCCTTCACTCGTCATTTGTTTCGTTTACAAAGGTTTTAGTAGCTACATAATTACTCATGAGCTGTTATGGTGAAGTGCTACATCGTAACGAACATTTCCAACACAGGAGTTGTTATGATAATAATGTGGCCCTCCTAATAAAGTCATGAGATAAAAGTTATAGAGCGAGTTACATTTAGCTTAAACTAAAGTGTTCATTTATGACAATATTACTAACGTGAACTAACTAGTAATTAAGTCGTCGTTTTTCCCGCTTATGTTGTAGTTGTTGTTAGTTCTTGATGAGCACATGCCTCCACTCATCATTAGCTCATAATAAAGTAGCATTTAGTTTACATTAGCATCATTATTCATGTGTTGTTATTGTGAAGCGTTTCTGTGTGTGTTCAGTGTCTCAGATGATGCCTGTCTGGATACAAAGCAAAATGAAGAGCGCCACAATCCCCGACGTCCATGGGGAAGTGGACATTGGGATCGGCACGGTGTACTTCGTCCTCTCAAAGTCAGTAAAAACACAAACAGGACAAAACGTTCGCTGAGTTATCATGTGTTTTTATTCCAAATCTATCCTAAGATGTTCTGTCTGCGTTAATAATGACGCGTATTTATTAATAGTGTCTTGGAAACAATATTTCCTCATGATATTATCAGCACAAAGTGTGTGCTGTGAAGTGTAATGGGCTCTTTGTGATTATTTGGATGCTGTTTTGTTTTGATCAGTGTTGGTCACTGCAGATATAATTATAAATGTGTGTGTGTGTGTGTGTGTGTGTGTGTGTCCAGCATGCGTGTTGTGCAGTCCAGAATGGCCGAGCCGTCACTGGTGTTTGTGAAGGGAACCGGAGTGTCTGTGGAGGTCCGTCAGCTCTCATTGGCTGTTTCTGGCGGATGGGGAACAAAGTTCGGCATCATGTAAGTGCACCAGTGCATCATGTGCAGAGATGTATGAAGTACCAGAGACCCAGACTTGAGTAAAAGTACAAGTGCTCTATCAAAAAAGTGACTTGAGTAGAAGTTGAAGTGCTCTTTAAGCACCATACTGAAGTATTCAGCATTTTTGTGCTTAAGTATTGCAAGCAGATTATTTTAAAATTTACTACTTACTGAAAGTAAAAGTACGAGTATTGTGTTATGTTTTTATTAATGAAAGCAGTCAAAAGAAATCATATTTTGTTAATTTTAAATCTCTTTTTGGTGTCAAACAGGTTTGAAACGTTATGAAATGAATACCTAAACTGTGCTTTTTCTCTCCACAGCTGATTCCCTTCGTAAACTAGTGTGCATCGAGCAGTAATGTTGTGGAACTTGCACATTTTCTTTTCATTTTCAACTTTAGTTAGGGCAACTAAAAGATCTCAAAGGCTAGTCGGCCACATTTGAGTATTTCTTATGTAAAACAAAAGTGATTAGACCACCTACAAACACAGAGCTTAACTCTGTGTAAACGAACAAAACAAGTTGATAATGTGGGTTCGTAATATTTTTATAATTGTAAGGAGTAACGATGCAGCACATAAATAATCTGATCGGAGTAAAAGTATTAAACTCATCGAAAATATGTACTGAAGTAAAAGTGGAAGTAGGAGAAAAAACAGTCCTCCACTAGAGTACAAATGCAGCCGTTTAGTCTTTAAGCACAGTAGTGAAGTAGTTCTACTGCATTACTATGCATCTCTGATGCTGTGGGATGTTACCTCACCCCATGAACAAAATATTATAGTAATGTATAGTAAAAACTACATGTTTTTTTTAAAGGCCTCACGGTGGCGCAGCGGGTAGCACGATCACCTCACAGCAAGAAGGTCGCTGGGTCGAGTCTCGGGTGATTGATGAATGAATGAATGAATGAAGTTTAGCTGTGTACAGAACACACAGTATAACTGTGACTCCCCAATGCTGTCGATGCCGATCAAACACTGGAGGTGACGGATATTTCACTGATGTTAGTCCTGCTCTGACCAGGGGAAGTTGCTTTCTGATGAGGATTTCTACTTCCTTGAGCTGATTTCTCTTCCACATGGCGTTGGCTGTTTCTCAATATGCATTCTTAATCTCGCCCTGAACATCACAGAGACAAATGCACAGTGCTTGTAACCTTGCTTGATTCTTAGGAAGTGCATAAGTCAGTGGGTTAGTGCCTCAGACACTTGGCCTGCTAGACTACACTTTTGCTTAGAACGTCATCATTACATCAACATGTGAAACACCATGCACATAACTGAAGGGTTATGTTAACCTTAAAGTAAAGTTCTGCCAACATTTAAATAAAAACTGGAAACTGGTGGAACGAGCATTGCAGGAATCCTATGCTAATCCTACAGTAACGTTCAGGCAATATTAAGCAATCTGGACACTTCCTGACACATTTTAAAGCATCTCCCCAAAAGTCTTCTAGATCATCGAGATGTTTTCTGACAAAACGGAGATTAGCCTTTATGTCAGCAGTGCCCAGTCTCTATTATGGGGGAGTCATGAACACTCACCGTAACTCAGGCCTGTGAGTCGCTGCTGTCTCAAAGCTTTATCCATGACTTTAGAACCTTTTCCAGGCTGGTGGATCTCAGTTATTCTTTTTCTCATTTGTTTTTGAATTTCTTTGGATCTTGGATGATGTCAAGCTTTTGAGGCTCTTTTGGTCTACTTCACTTTGTCAGACAGGTCCCTTTTAATGCATTAATCTTGATTTCTTGATTGCGAATAGGGGTGTCCAAACTCATTCCTGGAGGGCCGGTATCTTGTAGATATTAGCTCCAACTTGCCTCAACACACCGGCACGGTTGTTTCCAGAAAGCCTAGTAAGAGCTTAATTAGCTGGCCCAGGTGCGTCTAATTGGTGTTGGAACTAAACCTTGCTGGACACCGGCCCTCCAGGACCGAGCTTGGGCACCCCTGGGCCAGAGAAACTGAACTCAGCTGCGAGTTATGTTTGAATACACGTTCTCCCACAGCGCTATGTAGATTTGTATTTTGTTGTCCTTTAATAATAAAAAAACTTGACGTGAACAACTGCATGATGTGTTTAGTGTCATCCAACCATTATGAAAAATGCAGCGCCTCGTTTCTCACAGGACGCGTTCTGTGTTCTTGTGGTCTTCGTTCTTTCGAGGTAACTCGGCGACACCATGCGAACGCCGGTCATTCTCATCTCTCTTGCCTTTGATAATAATAATAATAATAATAATAATAATAATAATAATAGTAATAGCAAGAAATAATAATAATAATAATAATAATAATAATAATAATAATAATAATAATAATAATGATTCTGGCATGAGTAGATAATGACTGTCACTGTGAGTCGCTGCTGTCTCAAAGCTTTAGCAATGACTTTATAACCTTTTCCAGGCTGGTGGATCTCTCATGTTTTGTTCTTGAATTTCTTTGGATCTTGGCATGATGACAAGATTTTGAGGATCTTTAGGTCTACTTCTCTTTGTCAGGCAGGTCCTTTTTAATGTATTAATCCTGATTTCTTGATTGCGAACAGGTGTGGCTAGAGAACCTGAACTCAGGTGCGATAAAGCCGAGTTAAGTCATGTCTAAACAAACACTTTCTCCCACAGCGCTATGTAGATTTTCCCTTAATAATAAAAAATTTGATGTGAACAACTGCATGATGTGTTTTGTGTCATGTGACCATCATGAAGAACGCAGCGTCTTGTTTCGTCTTCGTTCTTTCGAGGTAACCCGACGACACCATGCGAACGCCGGTCAATTCTCTGCATCCAGGGTATTGAGAACCAGCCTTTAGCTCCTCATCATTACCAGCCAATCTGTGCCGACCACACACCAGCTGATTGGTGGAGAGCAGACAGTGATGAAGCCATACATAGGATACTGGGAGTTTTATGACCACAGAGAGTCCTCGCTGGAATGTCTAAATGAAGTTTATTTATAAACTAGTTTGGAGAGGATCAGGTGTTTATGATTGATCACAGCCGGTGCTGCATTATCCAATTTACAATGCACCAATCAGACGATTCCTAAGCTACTATAAATACCCTTGGTTACGTATCACAGACATCTTCAGCTGAAGAATCCCCCCTTCCACCCCATACTCCTCCTCCTTTCCTAGATGGATGGTACGGTGGCCCAGTGGTTAGCATTGTTGCCTCACAGCAAGAACGTCACTGGTTCTAGTCCTCACCAAGCCAGCTGACGTTTCTGTGTGGAGTTTACACGTTCTCCCCGTGCTCACGTGTTTCCCCCGGGTTCCCCGGTTTCCTCCCACCGTCCACAAACATGCAGCTTAAGTTAATCGACTAATCAGCACCATAGACATGCTCCTAGTAAGTAGTTATCTCTGAAGAGCGATCACTATCTGTTCATCAGCTACTACAGCAGGGGAGTTCTCCAGATCTACCTGAGCTCAAACTCCCCTCTCGCCCTGTAAACGGGAGGGAGCCCCGGGCTCGAGGATCTTATGAGCTCAGAGCTCTCTCCCGGGACAGAATGCCAAACACACTTTATAATCAATCATCAGCAACTCTTAAAACTAATGTTTAAAGCTAAGATGAATGTGTTTTTAAGCAGTAGTCACGTCTGTTCTCTGACTGCAGCACTGACAGCGGCTCGTTCGATGTGGAGGTCTACAATATATACATCCGTGTGGTCCTGCGGGTCGGGGGTAAAGACGGTCACCTCTCCGTCAGCAGCGAATCCTGCAGTAATGATGTAGGAAACGTCTACATTCAGTTTCACGGCGGAGCAAGGTAAAGAACAGAGCACACAGAGCGTAAGCTGAAGCGTCTGCCGTCACTTACTCACCATGCTCTTCTGCAGCTACATCTTCCAGCTGTTCGAACAGTACTTCAGCGGGAAAACCGCAGACATGATACGCAAGGAGGTTGGTGTTTTCTTCAACAGAGCGATCAGTTCTTCACCATCACAGTACTCAGATTCATCTTCTGTCTTTCTCATAGATTTGTCCAGCGATCCAACAAGCAGTCGATAAGATGGAGACAGTTCTGCAGGAAGGAAACGGTGATGAACACAGACTCTTCAGCACAATGAATAGTATTTGTAGGAGCATTCTAAAGAGTGGTGTTTGGGTTAATCATGCTGAAATGTGTGTGTGTGTTTTAGTGAACATACCTGTGGATGAATACGTTTATCTGAGCGTTCCTCTCACCTCCGCCCCGGCCGTGACCAATCAGAGCTGCCGATTAGAGGTTAAGGTAAGGACGTCATTATCTTTTATTGCCATAGATCCAATGAATACAGCTATTAGGTTAGTTTTTTTCTATATACCTGTATATTTGGAGCGACACGGTGGCACAGTGGGTAGCACAGCCGCCTCACAGTAAGAAGGTTACTGGTTCGAGTCCCGGCTGGGTCAGTTGGTGTTTCTGTGTGGAGTCTGCATGTTCTCCCCGTGTTGGTGTGGGTTTCCTCCGGGTAGGCTAAATTGTGTGAATGATTGATTGTGTATGGGTGTTTCCCAGTACTGGGTTGCAGCTGGAAGGGTATCCGCTGCATAAAACATATGCTGGATAAGTTGGCGGTTCATTTCACTGTGGTGACCACTGATTAATTAAGGAACTAAGCCGAAAAGATAAAGAATGAATGAGCAGAGGTCTTACCTTACTCCCTCTCTTTAGTCGAACACAGGAGGAAAAAACTGGTGTCAACCTCCTGACTAAACCCAGATAGATTCAAAGACTTTATTATATATATAATCATTGTAATAATACTTACTTTAATAGTAATAATTCTATCAGTTTGCTCTCCTGCCAGTGATGTTGCTCGCTCTTCTGTCCACAGGCGGAGTTTTACAGCAGGCGTTCTCCATCTGAACCTCCGTTCTCCGCCGGCGCGTTTGACCTTCAGTACTCGGACAAACACATGCTCTCGCTGGCTGCGTCTCAGTTCACGGTCAACTCAGCAGCGTTTGCCTATCTCAGCTCTGGGGCTCTCCAAACCAACATCACAGACGACATGGTGAGGAGATATGACAGGGTCCCTGTGGGTCCTTCAAAAGTCTTGAAACGTCTTAAATGAATTTTTCGATTTTTAAAGAGCCCATATGTTGGGTTGAAAACGGTTAAATTTCACTTTTTGAAGTCCCAAACAACAGGATGATATGTATGCAAGGTTAAAAAACACTTTCGATGTCTTATAATATCTATTTATTTTTACCTCGTTTTCCCACCGACTCCCATATGAATCGTCTGAGCGAGTCTTTTCCCCCAAGCACCTCCTTTCCGTGACGCTACCACGTCACGTCACCACATCACGTCCTTTACGTGTCAGCAGCCCAATGCCAGAACATATTGAAAACGAATCACTGCAGTTGTACAACAGCGTATTGCTATATTCTTCATCATAACAACAAACATTCAGTAATAATGAACACTTCATGGACTATTGTAAGCCAACAAATAGTTTCATTCGGCAGTAAGCTAAATGGCTACCGCTACATGCTGCACGGAGCAAACACAATACAGACAACTACATCCATATTTACCTTGTTACGGTCAACAAGACTGGAAGAACACGGTGGTCCAAATAAACTGGGTATTGATCCATCCTTTAACAACAACCGTGCAACAAATCCCGCGTCGTAAGCGTGTAGATTGATGTAGCTCTCTTCAGAGAAATGACACGAACACAGCATCATGTCGGGGATATAATTATCAGGTATTTTACAAAAAAAACCTCAACCACTCCAGGTAGGGAAAAGAGGTTTCCATGTAGGGAAAAGAGGTTTCCAGGTAGGGAAAAGAGGTTTCCAGGTAGGGAAAATAACACAGCTTTTCCCTCGCACTTCAGAGCATAACGTCTACGGGACATGATTTAACCGGAATACCGATGAGTTCAGAAAAGTTAGAAACAGGTATGCAGATTCGTGTTTTCCGGATCAAAACATTGTTCCTACACAAATAGCACCTCTTTACAACCGTCGCAATGTATACAATCACCTACAACCTTATTTTCCTAAAAATGAGCTTTCCTACGCGCTGGACGCATTATATTAAACTCTGCGCAGGCGGCAGAGACCGATCCTTAGGGACCGTCTACAAAGAGCAAAACACGAAAACCAATACTGCAAAAGCTGTCAATAAGTTCTCTCTAAATCTTTATACTGCCATCAAACAGTATAAAGATTTACTTAGATATTACTCAGATCACACGTCACTGCTGTCCCGCTGGTTATGCTACAACACTTACTGCAATACAGTGCTTGTTGTCTTCCACTTTTTCCTGTCTGTGGGCGGGGCCGGGGAGTTCAAATTTCCCGGGTCTGTGCGCGCAACTAGTATGTTTCGCGTTGACGTCAAGCCGAAACGGCTAAAGACTCGTTCTAATAACGATTCATTTAAACAACTATGAGTCGACTCTTTTATAGATGAATCAATAGTTTTAAACACTTTGCACTTTCAGATTTAAGCCTCAGCTGGACATTTCACTGCACTCAGAGCTGTGGTACACACTGCATGGAAGGTCATTTTCAAAAATCCATAATATGGGCTCTTTAAGGTCTGAAAATGTCTTGAATTCTGTAAATTTCCATAAGGAGGTTTTAAATGTCGTGTGGGATCTTAAATTTCATGTCCGACTCGTCATTTTTACACCAGCGCAACATTTGGGGGCAGCACGTCGCGGGTGCAACCTGCATCATTCCATAGGTGACATACGAGTAAGTGATTGAATGCGTTGATGGTTCGCCACCACTGCATTTTGCGAAATCGCAGGCATGGGCAAATGTTTGTTTGATGACAACAGATCGGTGGTGGCTGAAGAAAACAGCCAATGATCATGAAAGGAGGTGTGCTTTATGTTAAAAGACGATGAAACTGGGAACAACGGGCCACAAAGCGCTCGATTCACACGTGAAAGCAGAGAAGCACAAGAAGTCCATGTCGTCGCAGGCAAGTAGTTTGCCCATAAGTGTGTTCTCATCGAGCACTTTGACCTCTCAGCCTTCCACTTCAAGCAGTGCCTTCTGCAGCTTTGCCAATGTAGCTACACTTAAGGCTGAAATACTGTGGGTATTTCAAACCGTAAGCTGCCACCATTCGTACACCTCAAATGAGGACATCCACCGAGTTTTTCAAGCAATGCTCCCTCGCTCGGAGTTGAGGTAAAGTCTTAAATTGTACTTTTAGAGGACTTAAAAAGGTCTTAAAGTTATTAAATTTGCTGTTAAAAAATGTGCAGATACCCTGGGTGAAGGAGCTGCTCCCTTTAGAAACAAAGCACACCACATCTGCACTGGAAGAGGGTTTTATATCTTTACTAACGTGTATGACTGATACACAGGAGCACACGGGGGATTAAAATAAACAGTGTGCTCTAAATGAAACACATCACCCTCTTTTGTGCACAAATCAAAGAGTTTAAAACTAAATATGTCAAGGGTACAACTGAGTTTGCGCAGGGAAGGTGTTTGGTGTTGCACTTGTTTGGTGTCTATTTTGAAGTTTTTGACCCTATGCCCTAATCCAGGGATGGGATTGGAGCTCCAAGCAGGAGTCTCCAAGCAAGTTCATACTTAAATTTCAAAGATAAACATACAAATATATCTCGTTCATGTACATATAGAGTCAAGTCAATGAAACAACAAGTGTTTACCAAAGAAAGACAAATCAAACTAACATAAGACTCCCTCAAATGGTAATAAAAGCCAAAGGGTAGAAATGAGCATTAAGGCTAGGTTTGAAAACAGAAATGGTCTTGGTCTGGCTAGCATGTAGAGGCAAATTAATCAGAATTTTAGGGGCAACCATTGCAAAAGCACACGTTTTAATTTTGTTTGAGGAACAGCCAAAAGCTGTTGATCAGCACATCTAAGTGCCCTTGACAGAATGTACAACTGCATTAACTCCTAAAGGTATCTTGGTGCTAGTCCATTAAGGGATATACACAATAAGGGCTCTATCATATACCCAACGCATTAAGGCACAAGATGTGTTTGGCGTGATTTGTTGCTATTTTCAGACCAGTGCAACTCTAATTTTGATGTTTTGTGTCACACTGTTTATATAGTAAATCCATTTACACCACTGTGTGGCCTCATGGCTGAGCTGGTCTATAAAGGAGGTGTGTTAAGGCGCATTGTTGAAGCGTCGCTATTCTGTGGAACTGAAATAGACTGCTATTGACCAACTAAAAGCTGCTCTAAAATCAAGCAGAGTGTGTTAGTGATGCACCTATGCAGGTCTTAACGCTTACAACTGTTGAATACACACAGGATGAACAGCAACACACAAATATCTCCACAGATTAACACAATTACAGGATTAAAATAATACAGCAATGATAATTTCCTCCATCAGTATAAGCAGCACTGATCCTCCTTCACCTCGGGGGGCTTCTTCAGTTCACTTATGACCATCTGCATCAGTATAATGTTATTATCATCAGCAGTATTATTGATTATCTGCATATTTATATCAGTTTAATAAACACCAGTGTAGATGTGTCCTCCTGTGGGGTTCTGGAGACGTCTGCATCACCATATGGGGATAAGAACAGGACGTGTGTTTGGATTAACTCAGCT
>CAIGQQ010037715.1:366894-378213 GCA_903798035.1 Danio albolineatus
ATATATATATATATATTTTTTTTTTATTTTTTTTTTAACTACATTGATTTCTAAAAGTTAACTTTATTTTTATTGCAGAGTAACCCCTCATGTTTAAATATCAGGAACATTTTAAGTTTCGAATAACATTACAAAAAGTGGCGCAAGTGGTAGCACGATCGCCTCAGAGCAAGAAGGTCACCGGTTCGAGTCTCGGCTGGGTCAGTTGGTGTTTCTGTGTGGAGTCTGCATGTTCTCCCTGTGTTGGTGTGGGTTTCCTCCCGGTGCTCCGGTTTCCCCCACAGTCCCAAGATGTGGTATAGGTCAATTGGGTGGGCTAGATTGTCCGTAGTTTATGTGTGTGAATAAATGTGTATGGGGGTTTCCCAGTGATGGGTTGCAGCTGGAAGGGCATATGCTGGATAAGTTCCACTGTGGCGACCCCAGATTAATAAAGGGACTAAGCCGAAAAGAAAATGAATAAATGAACATTATAAAACAGGGTAAAGTGACAACCAGTCATAAGTGGCAATTAGGGTAAATTGAGACGTATCATCTGAATAAATAAGCGTAACATTGATGGCAGGGATACTATTTGAAAATTGGAGGATTCATAAAACTACAGAATTACACTGTAAAAATAAGTCTTAAACAATTAAAATGTTCCTAAAAGTCTCTTTTTTTCAAACTTTTTTAAGCTTAAAAATTGTTGGAAGAAACATCAAGATCCCATAATGCAACTCAAAATCAAAAATAAACAGGCAAATATGAAGAAATATGGAAAACTGCTCATTTACAGATGTTTACAGCGTCCCTGTAAAGCACAGGTGTCAAATCCAGTTCCTGGAGGGCCGTAGATCTGCACACTTTAGTTCCAACCCTAATTAAACTCACCTGATCAAACTAATTAGGTCCTTCAGTTCTGTTTGAAACCTTAAGATAAAGCCGTGGTCACACGGGACTTTTCTCCCCATAGACTTCCATTCATACGCAAGCGAATGTGTCAGACCGGAAACGCAAGCTCGTGCGACAAGTTTCGCAGTTCGCTGCGGTGCAAAGTTCAAGCTTGGTGAACTCTGACCTACGACATCTGACCTCTCTAGAGAGAAATTTATTATACAGACCAAATCGTTTGCTTTTTAAACATCTAATCATCTTGTTTAATCCTACCCCATTTCGCAGAACCATATGACTGAATTTCACATGCTCAAACTCTAATGTGACCGCAGGTTAAGTATGTTGAAGTAGGGTTGGAACTAAACTGTGCAGAGCTGCGACCCTCCAGGAACTGGATTTGACACTTGTGCTGTAAAGACTTTCAAATATAGTTCTTACTCTGTCAAAATGCTTGTCTTGTTTCTAGTCCAAATATCTAAAAATCTGTGTCGCCAGATTATGCGGTTTTGAATTAGATTGTGCAGGTAATAAATGGAATGTGCGGATTGACAAGATTGGGGCGGTTTTGAAACGTAACTTTTATACGCGACATATTCAACAAAACATAACCGTGTGCTCCGACTCCATTCGGTTAGTAGTGACCAGTGCACAGTGCAAACTGCATGCACAAGAGGAGGTGAAGGAGAGTTAAATCTGACTCCCCTTGCGGTTAAACTCACAGCGGTTTACCTTGACACTCTGATCAATCATTTTTTTTCCACAAAGAAGCGCTGTCTGAGTGACGAGCAGCACCTAATGATGTTCAAAAGAATTTATATCGCCAAATAGGACGAATGATAAGGAATTATATACAACATCTTTATATAATTTATTTTCTTAGGTGAGGCAAGATCTCCATTTAAGTATCCTACTTGAAGGTGAAATGTGCTTTATAAAGCTTGAAGCATCAGAATCGGTACCACCAAGACAAGGATTTGGTACTCGGTATCGGCTGCAAAAATCTAGATCGGAGCATCTCTAGATATTTGAGATAGAAACAAGACAAAAACCATAAGAAAAGCATTGTTTTGCAGTGTAGATATGCTTATTAGCATTCAAGGTTTTATACATTTACAATAGGACACACGACCCATGCCATGCAATTTTGGCTACTGCCAAAAATACACCATTGAAACATAAGGTTTAGTCATTCAGGGTCACAGAGGAGCTTTTCTCTGTCGTTGTCCATTAGGCCTCAATCATCAAAGATAATAAATAAAGTAAATTCTGCATAATTTGTGCATTAAACACATCTTCCTGAGGATTCTCCTCTGGATTTACACACATGTTGGAGTGTGTTGATAGTTTTGCAGCAGCAGGGTCATACTGCTGTCCGCCATACATCTGTACACCTCACAGAAAAAGAAGCATTTGGAAATTAAGTTTTGCTGTTTATGATACGGTATATTCCTTTCTTCTGTTGTCCATATAACCAGACCGTGGAGAGCCTTGATATCATAACCGCAGATATAAAATCACATCCAATGCGAATGCTCCTCGCTGATATTCATATTCAGTTTCTAAATCACACAAGCTCCACAGACAGCACGGATCCCAGGTGAATAGGCAGTATTCAGCCTCTATAGGGGGTAAAGAGGGTTGTTTTCAGCCCACAGGTTGTCCTTCTGTTTCCTCTGTTCAGGACTCCTCTTGGGATCTCTTCTCAACAGTAATATTATGATCAAAACAAGGAAACAAATCAGAGGAACAGTGATTCCCAGTAATATTATTAACGGGTTGATCTGCTTGTCAGAATCACCTGAAAAAACAAAACAAAATATATGTGTATTAGTTATTTTGGAAATGAAAAAGGCAAAAAATAATACAAATTCATGCAAATTTTGTGACTTTTTAACCCAGCGGATATTATTATCATAGACCTGGCGCAATGCAGTGGTCTTTAATGTCAAGATCACCAGACATTTTGTTAGAAACACTCATATGCTGTCCATGTTTGTTTATATAAAACTACTATTTTCATTTATAACACTTCGTAACTCACTTTAGACTTTGCACTATGATAGTTAAAATAGATCCCATTATTTTATAGTTACCTTGAGTGTGAACGTGGACAGAGAGCACTCCAGAGTAATCTGAAGCCAGTTTCTTCCAGGTGTCATCAGTGTGAAGCCACTCTTCTACCTGGCAGTAGTATTTCCCCTTATCAGAGGGGTCGGTCTGTGGCACAGTCAGTTTATAGTGTGTGGCATCTGGTCGTCCGAACACCAGATGTTTATCATTAAGAGTACTGTGTAAAGTACCATCAAGCCTGGCAGTGAATATAATGTTGGTTCTTTCCCCTTCAACTTTAAACCACGTGACCTCGAAGACAGATTTATCACTGGACTGTGAGGCAATAACACAGTCAGCGGTGAACCCAGACTGAAGCTCAGTGATGTTGAGGGTTTGGTTCTCCTTCTGAACACGCAGATTAATTTCTGTTTAAAACACAAACACAACATCAAAATCAAACAAGTTTGTTGAGAATAAAGCATAGCCTGACACCTAGGTCTTGATATTTACAAGGACAAAAAGGGTAACAGGGTTTGGTAGGTCATTAGTGAATAAGATGTAAATACTAGTGGGTAAGATGTAAATGTATGTATTACCATTATCTAATGTGTTGATTATACTGTGATCATATATATATATATATATATAAATTGTGGATATTTCTTTCTCAACAAAATGGAGGACACTTAGTAGGATTCAATAAAGCCGGGATATAATTTGAAGTACATGATTGTACCTTAAAGTTCATGCATGTTTCAAGTATTCAATAAGTGCTGGTACAATATGATCACTATAAGTATTTAACAAAACAAATCACTGTCAGCAAAAGTCATTTTGTATTGCAGTGGTAGCACCGAAGCTCAATCTGAAAAGGAATTTAAATATATTCACATTTATTCCAGACTACACTGAAAGAACTGGATATAAAAGAGCCCAGGTGGACTCCAATATTTACTGAAAATCAGCATTATGTACTACAGAAAATGCAGAGACGGCTCAACTCATACTAGTTGTATGGGAAGCTGTGTAGGAACTCTGGTTGTATAGAAAACTGTGGACTGTCCACCCTTGGTAGGGGGTGAGATCCTTCCCCAAGTGGATGATTTCATGTATCTTGGAGTCTTATTCCTGACTGAGGGGTGGTTGGAGCACAAGGTCAGTAGGTGGATTGTTGTGTCGACCATAACAGTAATGTATCCATTGAAGTAGTAAATTTAGGATTCAGTCCATATTCTAACACTCACCTAAGGCGAGTGGGCGAATCCTAACTCTTGTCCTTTGGACTTTACCTAAAGTTCTTGTTTAGGTAAAGTCCAAAGGACAAGAGTTCAGATTTAAGCAGCTGAAACTACTTTTCTTTTGCTGGGCTAGCTTGAAGAGGCAGGATACAAAGAGATGACATTGAGGAAGGACTTGGGTCAGAACCACTGTTCCTCCATCTCAAAATGACCAAGTTAAGGAGGTTCTGGTGAGGATGCCAGTTGAAATCTCCTAATGAAAGTACTTTGTGCATGTCCAACTAGGGACTAAGAAGTACTGGATGGATTGCATGTCCTCACTGGTCTTGGAGAGCTTTGGGCTGCTTTATAAGCAGTACTGTGCCTTAGAGCAAAGATGGGCAAGTTCAGTCCTGGTTGCAGAGTTTTCCTGAACACACCTGAACAAGCTAACCAGTGTCTTTAAGATCTCTAGAAAACTACAGGCAGGTGTGTGTGATTTAGGTTGGGCCTAAACTCTGCAGGACAGTGGCCCTCAAGGACTGAAGTTGGCCATCCCTGTCTTAAACAAACAAATGATAACAAAACAACCAGAAAACCAACTGGTAAAACACCTACACAAACTGACCAAACCTGAATATTACAGAGGCAGCCACTAGAAGTCATTCTGTTTAGATTTTTAAAATATTTGTGTGTACGTTATGGCTCAATACCTGTTCGTATTTTAACAAACAGATCAAAACCTGATCAAACCTGACCAGTCTGGATGATAATACAAAGGTTTCCACCCCAGGCTTCTCCACCAGAACTCCACCTCAACCCATTGTCTCCACCTTGGCTCCTTGACTTGCTCTAAGTCAGTCATAGTCATTGGTAATGTGTCACCCTGATTCCAACACAACTTTTCAACGCCTAAATTGCTCTACCTTCCCTCTATCTCAGAGGTGTTCAGTCTCAGGCCTGAAGGGTCACTGTCCTAAAGAATTTAGGTCCAACTTGCCTTAATACAACTCCCTGAAAGATTCCAATATGCATAGTAAGAGCTTGATTAGCTGGTGCAAGATGTGTTTAAATGGTTTTGAGCTGAACCCTTAAGGACCAAGTATGGACACTCTTTGCTCCAGCTCAACCATTGTCCTCACTTGCACCAAATCCATTGTGGTCTTTGGCTTTGCCTGGGTCTTATTGTTGGTTGGTCATCTTTGAATTTTTCCCAGACTTACTACATAGACTCCATTGGTTCCACCACAGGCTAGTCCTCCACTGGCTCTTTATTTGCCATTTTCTCCTCCTGCGCAGTCATCGGTCCAATATCCCGATGCACTCTGCCTCTCATCAAGGTACATTCACCTTGTAATTCTAATATAGTTACATTCTTTTTGTTGTTTAAAGTTTTGACTTGTTCCTCTTCACACTTTAGTTAACAAACTACACATTAGAGTTGACCCCCCAATCATTTCTAAATCATAAAAAAGATCTACATTTCCTCCCTTTCACTTGGACAGACTTTTTTGATAATGACCCAAATAAACAGAAGCAATCTTTAAAAATATATATATTTAAAACAAAAAAACGGTATCTCAATCAGTTCTTTAATACTGCGGTTCAATAAAAGACTTGATTTACCTTGCTCTTTGACAACAAGCTCTGTGGAAGTAGACAATTTCTTCAGGGAATACCAGTCACCAAGAGGATCCTGAAGCCACTCTTCCACCTCACAGAGGTACTGGCCACTGTCGGTGGTTCTGGCCTGATGCACAGTCAGCTGAAAGGTGTGTTTCTGTCTTACTGTCATGCGGATTCTTTGGTCCATCTCTAGGCCAGCTGCTGGACCGTACTTGACAACAGCATCCAGGTCCATATTTAAGAGCATCTGAGGCCCAATCATCCAAGTTATGGTGAAACGAGAGGAGTTTGTGGTTTTTCTCAGGATCGAGCATTCAATCTTAGCATCAGTGTTGGCTTTGGTTTCCTGGCGAGACTTGAGTGATGACAGTCTCAGTTTGCTGTCTGTCATTGAACATCGCATGGAGAGAAAGAGAGAGAGATATCAAACTCCTGAATCTTCAGTTATCTAAAACAAAATATCTTTATAAAAGAGCAGATCAGATTCTGACTTGATTGGCAAGGACAGAGAAACACAAACATACTAAGAAATACAATAGGCGATGTATTTAATTTGTGAACCAACTCTACCATTTACTTCCTAGGAACTTGTCAAAATAATATTTATTCCAAAATTGAGCATCAACACATCGTCTGTTTACTTTGTGGTTGACCTTTCTGACTTATTGTTTTACTGCTGCCTTTTATTACCCCTTGGTTTTTGTCTATTGTGTGGACTGCTTCCCCTGTTCTTTGTTGTTTTAAGCTTTGTTTATTAAAACTTCTGCATATGGACTCTAGTTCTGTTTGCAGCTCATACTTGCACCAGGATAGGAATAAAAGTATAAGTTGATGTAAGGGATACATTTAAGAGTATACAGTATGAATGGTATAAGGAGGAGAAATGTACTTTATAATTAAATTAAAACATGCAGCTATATTTACCAGGTTTTTGTACAGTCACTGCTAGTAGGTTGGAGTTCTTCATGGCTTTCTGTATACCCCTTTGATAGGCATCGACTTGGCACTGGTACTGTCCTTCTTGCTGCTTGCTGGCTCTCGGCATTATGAGAGTGAACATTGTGCTTGAAGGCTGTGCTTGAACTGACAGCTGATAATTTCTCTGATCTGTTAACCAGGTGATTTCTCCAGTGTTGAGTATGGTTAGAATATTCTTCTGTGCAGTTGAATTGAAAGACCGAAATATCCAGCGTACAGCCAAAGACACTTTAGGTCCTACAACTATACACAGTAATTCAGCTGAAGAATCTATAGGTACAGTCGTTCTGCGACCGTTTAAAGTCACCCTCATTAGAGACTCTGAAAATAAAAAAATATACTGTGATTATTCATACGTTGTTTTCAGTAACATGCAGTGAAAATAAGAGAAAAGTAATGACACATGATTGCAACTGATGCAGAAGGTTTCTGCGTTCCTGAGAAGAGTGTTTGTAGTCTTACCAATTGAATTCACTGTAACTTTCTTCTGCTGAGAGTGGGTGTGGGTTTTCTTCATCTCGCCATTGCTCTGCATGGTCCATTCAGACACAATGCACCTGTATTCACCGCTGTCAGATAACCCAGCCTCACCAATCTGCAGGCTAAAGTTTCCAGCAGGAGAATGGAGAGTTTGAACATGCCGGCTCTGATACCTCGTCCCAGTATCTTTCATCACTCCCTCATGGGTCAGACTAATGACGTCACTGAAGGAATCCACAGAGTCTTTCTTGTGCTGCCATGATACTGATAAAGGACCTTTGAACCCCGACACAGAGCAGGTGACCTGTAGAGCATCTCCTTCAGTCACTGCATCCTTCATCATCATGACCACGGTCAGATCACTCCCTGACCAGACAGGCGAAAACAGACAGTGTCAGGGTATGTATGGTCATGTCTGTGTACAGCAAAGGATGCAAACCAATGTATGGAGTGAAGATTGAACATTGTAGTATTGATTACCTTTAGTCGTGATGCTCACTGTCTCAGGATTGGACAGTTGTTTCTGCACTCTTTTGAAGGTGCCGTCTTCATTCATGCTCTCCTGCCACACTTCACACTGGTATTGGCCCTGATCTTCAGTCCGAGCAGAACGGATGGTCAGCAGGTAGTCTGTTAGACTTATTTTCACCGCTCTTATCTCTGCTGCATTCTCTCTTTCTTTGTAACTATCAAACACAGTGAGCATCCCAGAAGGTCCGATCTGGGCCACGTTCTTCTCGTTCCTCATCCACGTCACAGAGTAGAAATAGCCTGGAAGATTCTGTGCTTTCACACTGCAACGGATGTCTAGAGCATCTCCCTCTTGAAGAGACCCTTTAGAGGCCTTCGTGAAAACACTGAACGAACCTACATCTGGGGCCACTATTGAGAAACAGGAAATAGAATGAGGTCAAACAGGTTCTGTTGTCAGTTTCCTGATTACAGTCATGGCAAGAAGGTCATCAGGCCAGGCTCTGATCTAGATTACACCAGAATTTCTGATCTGTCATAGTAGGTTACTGCTCTTTTTGAATGGATGCAACGTTAGCAGGGATAAATAACAATACATTCCCATAATAAAATTAAGCTTACTTAAAAATCCCATATCTTTTGTTGTTCATGCTAAAAGCTCTAAGATTTATCAGGCTCTTGCATCTGTCATTTTGTAGAAGTGAAACATGGTCAATGGGGAAGACTGTGCAACATGCCCTCATTTTCAAAAACCACCGCAGGTAACAGGAAACTGCTTCAGGTCTCGAAGTGCATCACATAGAAAAGTATTGTTTGTGCTTTAAATTATTAAATGGAGACAGCATGAAACTTTAAGAAAAACAATATTTAAATTACAAAAACAAAGCCTCACCGATTGGTTTGATCTCCACATCACATGCTGTAGAGGTTTTGTGTGCAATCTGTGTCCAGGATCGGTCTGGGTCTTGGATCCACTGGACGGTTTCGCAGTAGAACTTCCCCTGGTCTGACTGCTGCACTTGAGGCATCTTCAGTCTGTATGTTGTGTCTTCCACTTTATCCATGCTGATTAGACCCGCATGGTAGCGATCCTCAAACCCACCCCCTGGCTTTAGGGTGAGATCTCTGTCCAGAGTAATGATGGGTCGGGGGTCCTCATCTTCTCCACCATGGACATACCAGGTGACCGACAGATGGGTGTGTTGAAAAGTCTCACAGGAGACCTGGCACTCGAGCTGAAGAGGGTCGCTCTCAAACAGACTCTGAGAGGGAGAACCAGAATATATGGCCTTCAGGGTGTCCGGTACCACTGTGGAGAAAACATACTTATTTTACCTCTCATAAAGTGTAAGTACATATTAATAAGACAAAGATCTGTGATTGGTCAAATTGCTAAAGATGATGAGTTGAGAGCAAAGTTGTAAACAGAGCAAAGCTGGTGGCATGAGTGTGCAACAACCACCAGCAAGGAACAGGGAATGAAAAGGTTCTGGAAAGTAATTTTTGGGCCTCTCTTTTATGATATCATGCAGGATTTTGGGGGACGTTCAGACTCTTAAGTACATGCTGAGGTAGGAAGGTGCAGAGAGATTAAGAGTGGGCTGACGTGGTCTCTCTTAGGTTTGTTAAAGACCAGCGTTTTGTAGAAGCTGGATCACACATCATGAAAGTCAAGCCGAAGAAGTAGTCCAGCCAAAACATCACAAAGGTCTGGACAGGACGAATCACATCAGGAAGGGTTTAATCTGTGCAATGTAATCTTGCATGATCTTCCTGTTCTTGCAATGTGGGTTTGAAAGTAAGGGAGTCATCAAAGATACTAGACTAAAATTTGACAGAAAACTTGATGACCCTAGCGCAATCACGAAATGTTGAGCAGACAGTTTTGCAGGGAAGTCAATAAGCTTGGTTTCTGCAAGTTCCGCCACAGATAATGATATTTTGTCCATGCCAAGATGTCCAAAATGTAAAAATATAATGTTCAACTCTTACTAATTGGCCAATAATTCTAAGGCAAAAACAACATGTAGGGAGCAGTTTAACTAACGGTTGATATCATAGTGGGTAATTTAAATATATACAACTACATTCTGGGTGCCACGGTGGCGCAGTGGCTAGCACAATCGCCTCACATCGAGAAGGTCGCTGGTTCGAGCCTCGGCTGGGTCAGTTTGCATGTTCTCCCCATGTTGGTGTGGGTTTCCTCTGGGTGCTTCGGTTTCCCCCACAGTCCAAACACATGCGCTATAGGGGAATTGGGTATGCTAAATTGTCCGTAGTGTATGAGTGTATGAGTATGAGTTGGCGGTTCATTCTGCTGTGGCGACCCCTGATTAATAAAGGGACTAAGCCGAAAAGAAAATTAATGAAATGAACAACAACATTCTGTTTGTTCTGTTATGGGTGAATGAAATGTGATTATTTGCAAACAGCTGAATTTCTCTAAATATCTCTAGTAAATTAACCAAAAGCACTTAACCATCTTACCGTTAAGTGTTGTTTCTGCTTCATATACTCCGTACAATCTGGCATCTGTGCTTGGGGTGTGACAGAAGATTTGTCCAGCATCGTTCATCTGCACACTTCTGATCCTCAAGAGAGCTGAAGACCCCGTCAACCTCTCGATCTCAATGGCATTCTCATTCACCCTCTTCTGGAACTTTGCGAAGGCGAACCCCGGCTCTTTAGTACTGATGATATTATATTCAATGTTTTTCTTTTTGACACCAAATTCAAAATCCTGCTGATCCGGGCCTTGAAACCCACTGACACTACAGAAGATGGAGGTGGGGAATCCTTCCACTCTGTACAGGGGCCCATCTTGGATCTGGACCACACGCTGACCGTCGCAGGGATCTGTGTGGAGAGTGGCGTTAGACATAACTGGTGTAAATGAGTGTAAATGTATATTTATTCAGTTTTTAGATTAATTTCAGTAATAATATTGACTAATATGAAAATATTCATACGATTTATTTACAATACAGTTTGTGAAGTAACATTTTCTGCCTTTTAGTAGAGATTTTATACAAGAGGCTTGCTTTGGTTAACAAATAAAGTGGATCTAATTAGGTTCTCATTGTAAACATTAAATATAAGTTTAAAAGGTGTTACTTTTTATTTCATATTTTAAGGTTTTAGTTATGATACTCCCAAAATCATTACGCATAAATCCGCAGATTTTTTACAAAATACTCTCAGAAATAGCAAAATACGTTTGGCCCTAGTTATGAGTAAAATAAAGATCATGCGGGTCAGGTAGCCGAAACGGAAGGCTACAAATAATTATTTTTTTATGAATTAATTCATAAATTTTCCATAAATAATTCATTCAACACAGCCTATAACGACAATGCCATCGTCCATTGCGATGTTTCACATTAGACATCGTACGATGCCAAATTAGTCGACATCGCCCAACCCTAACCACAGTACACACCAAAAAAACATGGTTACTACAGTCATGGTTCCTACAGTGTTATTATAGTATTACTACAACATTACTATATTAAAGCCACAATACACATCAAAAACATAGTTTACTACAGTCAGGGCTCCTTCCTACAGTGCTATTATAGTATTACTACAACATTACTATAGTAAAGCCACAATAAACATC
>CAIGQQ010037715.1:403129-432452 GCA_903798035.1 Danio albolineatus
CAATTACAGTAGTCTGAGTGTTTGTAATTAGTTACTTTACACCACTGCCCAAATCTCAGTGGAAAGAGGACATATTTCAGTATAACAGTCGGAAGATACATCCTACATGATGTTCACCTTCTGCACAATCACACTCTGATTCAGTGTGAAATTCTCCACCGCATCCTACTGGAGCAAAGTTAGACCAAAGACTGTAAAGAGTTTTAAATGGGGGGAGGTGTAATGTCAATATGGCGAATTAAGCCCCGCCTTCTGGTAAAGGAGCCAATCATTGATTTCTATCGATTGATTATTCTGTGGGGGAGGGGCTCGGAGCAGACGTGTGAACCCTTGGATCAGCAAATCTGGAATCTCAGCCAATACTTCACAGACATGAGCAATATATCCACAGAGAGCTTGACATCTCTTCATTTAAACAAACCAAATACACTGGAAAACAAATGTTCTCTGGTTTTGTAATCCATATGAAACGAACACGAGGTACAGTCCGTCCTGTCAAACGCACAACACATGCCGGAAACCACTCGAACGCCCACAAAGTTAGAATCAATTCAGAAGACAAGTAATTCTCATGAATATTCATAGTGAAAGACCAAAGAAATGAGTTATTAGCTATCATGTTTTAAACTAGTGTTAAAAAATCTCTCCGTTAAACTTTTTAGTGAATCATTTGTACTTTAGCTGTGTGTTTAAATACGTGTAGTGTGTTTCGCCTGATGTCCTGCGTGTTGTGTGGTCTCCGCAGTGCCGTGTTCACCTGGACGAATCTGCTGGTGGTGGTGGTGGAGCTGGAGGGCTCGGAGCAGGAGGCTCTGGATCTCGTAGCACTGGTCACCAATGTGGTTCTGGAGGAGCACTACCTGATCGTGGGGGTGGTGGTGGTGGTGGACCCCGGGGTCATTCCCATCAACTCCAGAGGAGAGAAACAGCGCATGCACCTGCGGGACGGCTTCCTCGCGGACCAGCTCGACCCCATATATGTGGCCTACAACATGTGAACCTGCACATTTACAGAGGAAGCGTTCGGGGTGGGGGAGAGTGTGGAGCGGTCACTTCCACCGTAAACATGAAGAGTCCTTGATGGAGCTATGCAGTTTATTTTTTATATCAGACTGATAATGCCTTGGAAATCAAACTCTGATTCAGTGGTCTGGCCAAACGACTCGATTTCATCTCCTGTTTGTTTAGGGCTGGGACGTAGAATCGATGCATTGTGGTTCAGGAAATGATCCTACATTGATTATGAGATTTCATGGATGCTCGGAGATTCTTGGTTGAATCAGTTTTAAGCTTCGTTTTCACCAGCAGATGGCGCCGTATGCTTCACAAACAGCCTATCTCTGCTTGCTTCTAATTCCGTACACATACCACTCGAACCTAAAATAATGATTATGAAGGGTTTCATTAACAAGTGAGTTCACCGTGAGCTGCTTTCGTTAATCTTATAACAAAAGTTGAGGTGGAAGTACATTTGACTGCTCAGCATGACTGTACGAGTAAAATTAGGCCTAGAGCACCGTCTGCTGTTAAACGCTAGCCTAGAGCGCCACCTGCCCTTTAAAAATCTAGCCTGGAGCGCCACTTGCCCTTAAAAAATCTAGCCTAGAGCGCCACCTGCCCTTAAAAAATCTAGCCTAGAGCGCCACCTGCCCTTAAAAAATTTAGCCTAGAGCGCCATCTGCTGTTAAACACTAGCCTAGAATGCCGTCAGCTGTTAAACACTAGCCTAGAGCACCATCTGGTGTTAGCCTAGAGTGCTGTCTGCCATTAAACACTTACCTAGAGGGCAGGCTATTGTTAAACACTAGCCTAGAGTCCTTGAACACTTGGGAATCACACTGTTGTGATGTCACAATCGCATTGCATTTTGAGACGTATAGGCACTGGAGTGGACATACGCAGCCGACTCACTCCCTTGGTCAAAATCAAGGCATCGAGTGCATATCACTGTAAGCTTCATTCGTTCATTTGGGCCCAATCCCAGTTCTACCCCTTAGCCCTTCCCCTTACGTTTTGTGTGGTCACGTGACGGGGTCAGGGGGTCCCAATTCTCTTTAGCTTGAAGGCGTAGGGCTAAGGGGAAGGGCTAGATCAGATTCAGAATCAGTTTTATTGCCAAGTGTGCTTCACACACACAAGGAATTTGCTTTGGCTACAGAAGCTGATACCCCTTGAAACGGATTTTCCAGGACAACACTCGAAACCAAGTACATATATAACTACAGCAGGCGTGATCTTCGATCACATATGACGCAAGAGATCGTGATGACATATGATGAGTGTTCAGATGTTCTGTTTCTTAGGTGTACATTTGGAAGCTAAGGAAGGGGTAAGGGTACAAAAATAGAATTGGGATTGGGCCTTGATGAAGTGGAACACACTTCAAAATGATGTTGGAGATTCCCTCAAGGGAACAAGAGAAGGAAAGTTGGCGAGTGGCGAGTGCATTTCTAAGGGTGTAATAACACTAGGTACAGTTGCCTTGAACCGTGCCTGGGTGTGATTCCCATAACCCCCCCCCTGCCCACACTCACTGCAATTTACCTTTCGAGCCTGAGTTAAATCTTTTAAATCTTTTGCGGAACAGATCCAGCACAATTGACGCTCATAAAGTCCTCGTGCTGCAGGAATTAGGAGGTCTGGTAAAGGTGCAGCGAGGAGTTTGTGTCTTTAATAATCTATGACAGTTCACGTTCATTGAAGAGTAAGAATGATTAATAAATCCATATCAAACAGTCCCCTAGAAGTGACGTCGAGTCTTCAGTTTCGGGCGCCTCAGGAGCGCTTTGCACTCGTACCGTGCCCTGAAATGTGCTCTGGCACACCTCTTCCAACCAGGCCAGGGCCAGCCAACTGAACTACATTTGGGCATTCACACTTGTCAAACGAGCCTGGAAATGGGGGTCAATCGCACTCGGCCAAGGTTCGGATAGCCTAGAGCAGGGATGTCCAAACTTGTTCCTGGAGAGCCAGTGTCCTGGAGAGTTTAGCTCCAACCCTAATCAAACACACCTGAACCAACTAATCAAGCTCTTACTAGATATACTAGAAACTTCCTGGCAGGTGTTGAAGCAAGTTGGAGCTAAACTCTCTAGGACCAAGTTTGGACACCTCTGGCCTAGAGAAGTACACCCTAAAAGTGCTCTGGAAGGTAGCCCTAGTGGTCTGGATTGTGTCCTGATACATCTGTGGGTCTGCCGCTGGATATTTTGGGCCTAGAGGGCCATCTGCAGATAGAAACTAAGCTCAGAATTGATTCTAGAACTGAATACTGATGCATTACGAAAAGTCAAAGAAATTATCCATGAGTCACAATGCATTGGTTGATTGCTCAGGCCTCCCGTTTTCTCATGTGACATAACTATGAGTTCTGCTCAAGCACGTACTGTACTGTATGCACGTGTTGAATGCTCTCTGTAAGTGAGGACCAGAGTTGTACAACTGTACAGTCAATTCAAGAACACGAGCAAATGCGTTTAATGTCACGCCATCACTGTCGCCAATGATGTAGCTGTAAAAAAATGCACAAACGAATTGGTTTTAACATCATCGCACACATCTACGATGAATATTTCATCCGGAGACCAAACGGCAATAATGAGTGTCTGCTTGCAGGAGAGCAGCACTGAAGGTGTGTGTGTGGGGATTCAATGCTCCTCAAGTTCACACTCTCAACATGGACCTTAAACACGTTCGTATGCCTGATTCATCCATTCTGTGAGCTTCTGGATCGAGCAGGACAGGAATCAGGGTAATAACAGTCAATGAAGAGTCTTATTCAGGTAACCAAGTCCCAGTGTGAGCATCTCTACATTGTCCTTTCAGCTTTTTACTTAACGTACTGATATTCATGTTCAAGATGACCTTCTACTGCAGATGAATGTATGAAGCTGACGTTCAGTCTCCTACATAATTCTGGTTGAAAAGAAAGTAGCACTATCCATGAATCCATTAAAACATACCAAGCAGGTGTGACCGTTACTTCAGGAAACAAACAATGACCACTGCAGGTGAGGGCTTTCCATTTTCCTTGCATTACTGTGTCAAAGCGTGATGATCGCTAATGTTTTGTCAGATGCACTGTACACTGCGTTGGCCAGCACTGTATAGAGCATTCCTAACACGGCTTGCTTTTCTTCTGTTGTGATCATGCTGTAATTATGTACAGAATTTGTGTAATAAGTTATTACTGGGACACCAGAAAAACCACTGACGCTTCCGTCATGGTTTTGGCAGCGCTATGGAGGAACCCAGACGCTGCTCAAATCAAAGTTGATTCTTGATCAAGCAGTGCAAGATGAGTAACTCGTCATGTTTTATAAGCCGATAAGACTCCAGAAGTGGTTTCGCTGCAAGGATTGTAAAGCACATACAGCATCTGTATCGCGGGATGATTGTGTGACTCGTTTAGTAAACATTTAATTGAAACAGCTTTTGACTTCTGTTAATATTTCTTAATAAAAACACCATGCTTTTAATGGATGAATAGTGATTTTACTTTAATGTTGTTTTTAATTAACATGTTGCTGACAGTAGCTGTCTCGAAACTTGTGACGTTCAAACTTTCTTGCATTGTATTCAAGGTATATACATTGTTCTCTGCATTTTCTGTAAATCAAACCTAGTGGAGCAAACAGCACTAGCAATACTACGCTCATTATAGAGTAGGGATCACCAAACTTGTTCCTGGAGGTCCGGTGTCCTGCAACCCTAATCAAACACAAGCTCCAACCCTAATCAAACACACCTGAACAAGCTAATCAAGCTCTCCCTAGGTATACTTGAAACATCCAGGCAGGTGTTTTGAGACAAGTTGGAGCTAAACCCTGCAGGACAGCGGACCTCCAGGACCGAGATTGGTGATCCCTGTTATAGAGTAATAAAAAGTAACAGAGTAAGGAATAGAATAACAAAACTTCTCATTTTCAAAACACGCAATTTGGTCAAACTTGGCTGCACTACTAAACAGTTTAAGAAATAACGGCAGCATTGTTACTGGAAAAGATCTTAAAGATCGTGGAATAGTACATGGACATTTCAAGCAATATAATGTTCGATTGTTTCCAAAAGCAGAGTTGCAATTTCCAGCGCCCTTTTGGCATTAGTAAGGCAACATTGTTTCTGGAAATAACGACAGCATTGTTACTGGAAAAGATCTTAAAGATCGTGGAATGGTACTTAGACATTTCAAGCAATGTAATCTTCGATTGTTTCCAAAAGCCGATTTGCAATTTCCAGCGCCCTTTTGGCATTAGTAAGGCTGAACTGCTTGTTAGGAATGTGAGGAAACTGGTGATGGTTTGGATATTGAGTCTTTTTGCCATCAACACCAAGTTCAGTCAGTTGCCTCACGTTGCCGGGTAAAGACGCCAGCTGCGAGCTGTACTTGGACACCTGCAGAGCAAGACTAGTGATTGAGCCGTTTTTGGAATGCTGTCCGTTCTTCTTGTATATTGCTGCTGTCAGGGCTTTCTCTACAGCCTGATGCACCTTGAACAGACACCACTCTGAGCTCTCGCCTCCAGTGTCATTATGAGCTGCTCTGAGGTCACACCGAGCCTGGTCATACCATCGCTTTGCTTCTGCTCTGTCTGGTCGGGGAGTCTCGCTGTGGTACGACCAAAAGTTGTAGTGTCTTCTGGAGTAGCTTTTGTAAAACCTCTCTCGTCCCCTCCTGTGACTTCTCGCCTCTCTGTTCCACGTGTCATAGAAATCTCTGAAGTCTCCCCAGTTTGATGAAGTGCTTCGAGCAGTTTTCCCTTGTTGTAGGTCCTGGATTCGGTTCTGAAGGTATTTGAAAGCCTCATTGGCGAGTTCTTCATGGTCTGGGTTCTTGTCAGGATGCCACTGGAGGAAGAGACGTTTAAGAGCTTTTTGTTTGTCCTCACTTGACATTTTCCAGATTTCGTTTAAGCTTTTGTCAATTTCTCTTTTGATCTCTTCTAGTGTCTCAGGAAAGGCGGCTTTTGGTGGAGGCCTGGAAGTTTGTGGTGGAGGCCTAGACGATTCTGGTGAACACCTAGATGATTCTGGTGAAGGTCTGGATGTCGGAAGATGTACTATGTCTGTGCATGTGGTCCCTGTTGGAACAGTTGCCTTCTTTTCCCTTTTAAATTGGTAAAGGTCAAGAGAACTTACTTCAAGAAACTCATCAATGCCAGCTTGAATTTTATATCTGGCAGGAAACTGTCCAGCTGGATCATCCAGTCGATCAACAATAATGGCATAGAAATATTCACCGGATTCATCCTTGCTGAAGCCAACATACTCCCCACTTTCGAAGTTGTTGAGGAAGTTCATATCAAGGCAGTCATGCCATTCTTCAGGTATCCGGCATCCAGGTATCGGCAAAGCACCGTGTTCGTCCTCCTTGTGTCCACTGTTATGAATGCCATGCTTTGCCAATGTTTTCTCAACATCCTCCATGTCATCACACAGCAGAAGTTGCCCGAGGACCAGGAGGCTTGAAGTGGTCAGACAGTTTTTTAGAAGAGCGTTGATTTCTTTTGTGAGACACATATTAACTTCATTTACTTCTTTGAGGGCCATGTCATCACTGTGTTTTAAATAGAAAAGGCATTCATCTTGTTGTTTTTTCAAATAAACATCCGTTTCAGCTCTACTACCTTCAAGTGGCTGATGATTCAACAGAAGCTCAGTTTGAAGAGTTTTGCAGCAGATAATTTGAATCTTAGAAAAGATTTCTTCACATTTTCCTGTAGCTTCAGACTGTGAAACTCCACCTTCACTGTCTTCTCTGATGAGACAGACCAGTCCATGAAGAAATGCAGCAGAAGACAGGTGTTTGTCAAACCAGCCACTAAATTCACATTCTCCTTCATCACAATATTGGACACTGGCTTGTTCCAGGTTTTCGGAAATGACATCGGAGAGGAATCTGGGGCGAACTTGTTGAGGAAGGAGCTGCAGGAGTTTTTGATGTTCGTAGTGATCATTTCCAAGATGACAGCAGTTTAGTTTTTCCAGCAATTTCAGCTTGGTTTCCAAAGGACCTTCAACTCTTGTGGTCTGGAAGGCTGTGTCGTTGAAGAACAAAGTGCTGGATTCATAGAGTCTTCCATCAGTTGTTGGCAAGTAGAGAGGGTCATTTGGGAAAGAGGCTTTGTTTTGTTCCTCTTTCAGAAGGCAAAACAGCTGTTGTACAACCCGTTTCACAGTTTTCTGCTGGTTAGCTTGAAGTGTGTCTTTGTCGGAACTTTCAGAATAGATTTCTTGAAGAACAGTGATGTATTGATTAATGGTGGGCCTCTCTTGAACACCAATCTTCTTGAAGAATTCTACATATATCATATACTCTGGAGGAATGTTGTACAAATAGGGCCTAAACTCAGAAGCATCGTGTAGCTGAAGGGCTGTCTGTTTGGCCTTTACAAGTATTGTTCCATTTTCCACCAAGATAATGGGGAGGTCTGAGAACATAGAGGCATCAAAACGTACTGACTGTAGGTATGCATATGTCTTGGTAAACACCGTCTTTCTTGTTTCCAGCAATATCTCTGTATCGCATGGAGACCTCCAGATGTTTTTCAGATTAGCAGCAATTCTTTCAGGCGGTGGAGTATCCACAGCTCCGGCATCCTTCATTTTATTTAAGACATTGTGAGAGTAATATATCGGAGGTAGGATTGGCATAGATGTCCATATGAGATAATGGTGACTACTGTCTTTGTCAATCAATGATCCGCTGATTGAAACAACCTCCCTCTCTTGTGAAAAAGCCTTATGGTAATCACATAATGTTGGCGGCTGAATTTTCCCTGGGAAAATGAATTTAATGTTAGCAACTCTATTCAGCAATGTAGAGTTTTTGTCAGAGCTGTTTGACAAAACAGTCCTAAACAGGAGTTTTGATCTTTCCCTGAGAACATCTCGAGGAGTGTTGCCTCCAGCTTCACATTCAACTTGTTTTGCAAACTGAATGATTTCATCATCAGACACTTCATGTTTCAATCCAAGTGCCTTTAGAAGAAAATGTGCTTCAAGTTGTTTACCTTGAAAATGATACCAGAAGGTGTTTGGCACAAATCTGTCCTTTGCAAGCATTATTTTGTAAAGTGGTTCATGGTCATCATAGAAGTATGAAGCCACCTGTAGAGAGCCGTGGATGTCACGAATAAATCTGACATTTCTCAATACAGAGGCAATCCTTTGGTCCACTGGTCCAAGTTTCAGCAACAACCACATTAAATCAAGAAGCTTGGCCTCTTCCATCATATGCACAGACGGAAGAATAAACTCTACACAGAACTCCAAATCATTTAGACTTTGAATGTGTAGAAGTTCAGCCAATTCTAAGTTCACCAAGGTGGGCTTAAGGAATAGACTGTCACATCCTTCAATCTGGTACAGTTTCGGAAATTCAGTGAGATGCTGCGAGTTCAGAATAAATGCCTTTCTGTGTAAATCAATCCTTTTACGTTTTCCAGTTATCGACTCAAACAGAGGCAGGGACTTCAACATCTGCATGTGTTCACTTTTGTTATTGGAATCTCTGATCCCACTCTGTAAGAACTTTTGAAGATCTACACATTCCTTTTCAGACAGTTCTTCAAATTGTGAATGAGGCACATGATAAACCTCTCCCAATACAGCACTGCTGTCTCCTGTTTGCAGGAGTTCTGGATACACATACTTGAGACGGAACTCAACAAGCACATTAAAGAAAAATCTGAAATCTATTTCCATGAATCCTAGTCTTATGAGAATGGAGGCTATTTTTTCATCTGACTTCTGAATCACTTTGGATATGTTCCCCACTGTTTGTAAGAAACACATGTTATTTTGACTGGGGCAGATGACTGGCAAGATAGGGCTGTCATTAAAGTGTTTTTTAATCTCACTGAATACATTCAGCTTTTCATTTTGGTTGCTTTTATCTTGATCAACAAAGAAGCTCCATAATGTGTTCAGCCATTTGATTATCTCTGTCTCTGCTTTGTAGAGCTGGCAACTTTCATGAGGTAATGACTCCCTGAGCAGTTTTTCAAGTTCTGGTTTCAAGTATGTTGCTGCTAGGTCAATGGTTAAGTTCTTAATAAAATTTCCCTGACGCAGAGTTTCAGAATGTTTTTCATTGACATCCATATCTGCAAACATTTCTTGATGCTCTGAGAAAAGACTGCTAAACCTTGATGTTAGCTTTGGGGACTCGGCGTCAAAGACTCTTAACACCTGATCTTGTGTGAGGAGAAGAGGCAGCCCACTGAGGGCATGAATTGTTTCTTTACTGGGTTCTGACAAGCAGAAGCTCAGAAGTTTTGAACACCTTGTTTTGTCTTTGATTAACGTCTGGTTGATGGGCAAAGGTAAGCCATTATTTGTCTGGGTGGGATCATTTAGTGATCTTTGTTTCAAGAAATTAATCACTGTTGAAGCACTCACTTCTTGCACATTTACACCAGCCAACTGGAAGTGCTTCCCGATTTGTTGTGTTTTCACAGTGTTTGGAACTACTTTCATGCCAGTATCATCTAAAATTTCAAAAATCCTATCATGGTCACTGGTTGTAAAATAAGGACAGTTTTCTGAATGTGGTGTAGATAGACTGTACCAGTTAACTGTGTATTTTTTTTGCGAAGGATGAGCTGAGTCTTCAGAAACAGCATGTGCAGTTGGTATAACAGGAAGATTTTGTTGGTCGATTGATCTGTAAACCTGATGGATCATCTCATGCCAGACTTTATTCACATCTGTAGAAATGCAAGGAAAGTATTTAAGGTAAGACTCATCAAGCTCTACCTTGAGGGATAGAAGAGATTTAGGCTTCTCTTTATTTGTGACTGAACAGATACGCAGTAGAAGGTCAGCATAAAGTGATGAAATGATGTTCACTTGCAATGACTGGTTCCACTGAGTCTTCAAACTATCACCATCCTCTTTCCACAAATCTCTTCTAGATGAATCAATTTCGAAATTCGCATTCACATGGACAGGTAAGCCAGTTTTGCCAGGTAAAGGCAAGGAACAAAATGCTTTGCCAGTAAATGTTTTGCTAAATGTGCTCTTCCAACATGCAGCCAGAGCAGCTTGAGGGACTTTAAAATGATCTTGCTCATTTTTTTGGTCATAGTCTTGTTTTGAGAAACCAAAGCTCTCTGCAATGGCCCATTGACTTTTTTTTATTCCAGATGAGATTTCAATGCCATAAATGGTTTTGCATGCTTCTGCGGTTCCTGAGAAGAGGGATTCCCGAACATGTCTGTGGAATTTTTCCCCACTTTCCATACTCTTCTTTGTGTATTTCTTTTCAATAAGGAAAAAACATTTTGTTTGTTTTTCATCTTCACTGATCTCTGAGAACTGTATTTTTGTAATGTGTTTCAAGAAGAGAATCAGTCCCTCAGGATCTTCAGTTAAAGCATAGTACAGATCCTTCATGTCACGATCTGTGACTGCATGTCTAGATATTTCAGATTCTTCTGCCATTTTCTCTGTCCTGAGAGGGAGCCTGAACATGGTTCCAGTATTGAGTGCAAACATTTCTGGGAGAAAGGTCTGATAAACATCCTCAAATGACTTTTTAAATGCATCTACCATTGAAAACTTGCAGCCTGGGGACTGTTTTGTACCTTCTACATAATTTAGGTTTGGATCAGAAATGCAGAGCCATTTGTCAGCGGTCAGGATAGATGGACAGTCTGTCAGATGATAGACAGAATTGAAGCCGAGTCCATATTTCCCAGTTCTGCCTAAAGTGCCATGTTTTCCTCCTTCCCCCAGCTGCTGAATGCCTTGCAGATCAGCATCAGAAAAGGTTCTGTTGTTGTACACACAAAGTGCCGGGCCTTGAAGCAGTTCCCATTTATCTCCAAATACCTTTTTTGTCCCATGTTGCCTTTTGTCCCAGACAAAGTGGATTTCTGTCGCCTCTGCATCATCAGCATTTTGAATGAGCTCTTTCAGAATGTCTGTTTTAGATGGATATGCATTAATTATATTTTTTAATCGAACTGTTAACTTCTCGCTTTGTCCAAACTCTTTGGCATGAAGGGAAAACTCACTGACCAAATGTTTATTCAAAGTGTGGTGTCTTGTTGTTATTACACCAAAATGGCAGGCCACAGGCCAAGGTATCAGCTCATGGGAGTGCTTGACCCCAGCTGAGATGGGCATCCATGGGCTGTCGTTAAATCTCAGCTCTTTAGAAGATGTCAGCACACCCTTCTCATCAGGTATGAGGCAGTTTTCAAGCTTTTCCTCTTTTATTTTGTACAGCCCATTCATGAGTATTGCAACACACTTATCGAGATCAGACCCAGAAAGAGGACGGGATCCATATGAAGCCTTCATTTGCTCAAGTGCAGCAACATATTGCTCTTTTGTGAATTGTTTTTCTATTCCAAGGTTGTTCCAGAGAGTCTCAAATCTGGAGATGCTGACTGGAAGCATGTAGAGATATGGTTTCACCTCAAAGTCTTCACTTCTGGCCACTGACCTTACATTTACAAACTGATCCTCAATGAAAATGAATGGAAATGACTGTGCATGGACCATAATGGGATTGGGGTCTTTCTGCTCCAACAAGTAAAGGTTAAGATATCCATAGCAAGACTGGGCAATGTTAAGGAGAGCAGTCTGTTCAAATGCTTTGCAGTGTTTGTGTGCTTTTAACAGTTGCTGTAGAACCGTCTCAACTGGTGGATTTGTCTGTACTCTCAAGTTTTGGAAAATTGGATCATAACTGTGCATTGGAAGGTGTGAACGATCAAGCGTGAACTCTGACATGCTTACTAAATTGTGGCAACTGTCAGTGTAAACTTCAGAGGGTTCTTTAAGCACAGCGGCATCTTCGTTTTGCTGAACTGAAGGAGGTAATGCGGGAAGAAATGGTATTTGAGACAATGTCTGCCAGTGTGGAGACTTCACATCTTCTAAGGAGTTTCTCATCGACTCCATGAGACACTGAAGACGTTTACGACATTTAGATTTATCCTGTTGCCAAAATCTGCAAATCTTTCTTGCTCTTTCTATAATGTCCTCCGAAGGTAGTCGGTCACTCAGCATTCCCAAATCGGAAAGTCGCTGAATTCTTTTTGGTGAGAGGAAGTCATTTGGAGTCCCTTTAAGAAAGCGTCCTTCCTCAAGTTCATACAAACAAGCCATTTTACCAGAAGGATTCACGAGTCGCTTGATAAACTGAAGATCTGTACAACCCTGCGTTGGAATGCAAGGGTAACTTTTCAGTAGGTCATCAACGGCAGGGTCATTCAAGTCAATGGCATTCAGCACAAGAGCGTTTCTGTTGGGAGGATCCACAGTGCTCAAGTTGTTTAAAACGATGCTGTAAAACTCAGGCCAGTTGATCGTTCTCTGTTTGATTACTTGCTCAAAGCCACAATCGATAAAACTCTGTTTAACCCATGATGGGAGAGAAACGACAGAGGAATAAGAAGCTCCCAAGCTCAAGATCACTTTCATGGCAATGCCTCCAACTGCACGGTTCTCCTCGATCTTTGAATTAAGAAATCTCACCGTGTCTATAGAACACCAGGTATGTTCATTGCTGAAAAGCTCCAGAGATTTACCATTGGAATTCTGCACAACTGCTGAGTAGAAAGACTCAGCCACGGGAAAGAATGCTTTGGATACTTTTGCAGTGTTAGGCCAGAATGTACTGAAGAAATAGTTCTGAATATCACCATTTTGGCTCATTTTCTTCAGCTCAAGCAGCGTAGTGATGTAAGCAGAAGTTACGGCGTCTTTAAGTAAAGCTTTGTTCCACTCAGACTTCACTCCTTTTTCCCATAGATTTTTCCTGTTTGATGTGACAGAAAAGGTACCATTGACATGGACTGGAAGACCTGTGTCAATTGGAAGAGGAAGAAAGCAAAACGCCTGGCCAGAGAGGCTTTCATCAGGGGACCATGATTTAGTTTTTCCCTCTTTCTGCAATGGTACAGCTATACCTCCAATCGGAAATGAAAAAACATGGTCTTGTTCAGTTTTCTTCTGGAACATTTGCAAAGACTCCTGACTCCCAAAACACGAGTACAAAAGCCAGTACTGGGTGAGGGACTTCTCTGAGTGCTCCTGAACTATTTTAACAACGTGTGCTGTGCTGGAATCAACAATGTTGTGCCATGGGATATCGATATTTCTGAAATTGCTCTTCTTCTTTTGGAGAAGTGCGTCATTTGACACAAGAAACGAGTCCATGACTTCTCTTGATATTTTCAGAGGAGTCTGAATCTGATCACTCAGTGGAGGAGTAGACGCAGTTTTGGGGACAATCTGAAGTGACATAGATGTAATGGTCTTCAGAAACAACACGTGAGATTGTGAGTTGTCGGTCAAATGATTTATAAAACTCAGAATGCGCTGCTCGTCATACACCTTGGAACTGATCTTAGACTTCTCTGCCTCCTCCCGAGTGCGAAAGGGTAATTTAATCAAGGTGCCATTGTAAGCTCTCTTGCTGTTTCGCATTGACAGATCGCAGTCAAAAATTCCTTCGTAAGGTTTAAACTGTCCAGGAAACCTTTTGCAGAGTCTTTCTTGAAACGGGTCGAATTTAATTCCTGGGTTCCCTTTGCTGCCTATGTGCTTTTCCAGATGGGTGACATTTGGATCAAGAATGAGAAGGTTTTTCCCACTCAGAATAGAGGGAATATCACTCACGTGGTAAACAGCATTAAACCCAAGCCCGAACTTTCCAATCATCTCAACTTTGTTTTCTTTTGATGCCGATCCCACTTTCAGAATGTTTCTCCAGTCTTCTTCTGAAAAGAGTTCGTTGTTGAAGACCCAAAGGCATGGTCCATTGCAGAGGGCCATCCCATCATCAATGAGGCTTTCGGGAGGATCTCTGTGTTTTCTCAAGTCAAGGAGGAATTTGCATGTGGTTGCCCCAGCATCCTCAGCGTTTTGCAGCAGTTCTTTGAAAATGTCACTTTCTTCATCATACTCTTTAAGAATGTTCTTAATTCTTTGAGTAATTGGTTCAAATTGCCCACATTGCTCGATTCCAAAGAACTCTTGCTCTGCTTCAGTAAACTTAGACTTTATGATGCGAGTACTTAAAAATGGGACTTTCAACCATCTTGCGGTGATGGGTAGAACTTCTTCATGAATGACATAGAATTCTTCATTGTCTTGTTTTAGGTCTTCAAGCCCTTCTTCACTGATGTCACAGAAGACAGTTTTGGACAATGACTGGAGGGTAAAGTTTTGGTTTTGTGTCATGACAGGCACAGGCGTGCTGTCCTTCAAAAGCTTTTCATTCTTTCGCATCCAGTCAAGAATGGCAATTGACACTTTTAGTTCCGTCGAGTCTCCATGAGGAGGGTTCCTGCAGTCAATTCTTTCTTTCATGTCATTGAGTATGCCTTCAATCTCCTCATCAGACAGTGTTGTCTTCACACCTAATTTTGTGAACAGATATTCATATGGCAAAAACTCTTCAGGCACTTTCTTGATGTAGGGGTTCAGATCCAAATCAGGTGGATAGACTAAAATTATATCTTCTGAACAGACAAACTGACTTTTATTCCAAATCCAGTGAATGCGTTTTGTGTCCATTAAATGTCTGAATTTTTCAACATTGTCTTGCATGAATTTGTAAATGCCGTGCAGCTTGGTTTTAAACTGAGACTCAAAATTTGGGTTGACCAATGATTTCAGAGCAGAAAGGTTCTCCAAGACCTTTTCAGCAGGAGGGGGCTCATTAAGTCCAAGATATTTGCAGACATGACCTTTTAGGTCAGAGGTGAGTGGCATTACACATCCCACGATTGAAGAGTACTTTGAATGCCTTATTTCTGCAGGCTTAAAGAGACTCTTGCTTCCGTTTGAGAACTTTGGATTTGCACAAGGCACCCACTGCCTTTGCACCATCTCTCCTATCTGCATCTTGCTGAATTTTGAAAGGAAATCATTCTCATTTAGCACTTGAACGAGAGCGTGTGCTTTTTTGGATGCCTTCTCTGGTGAGTGGACATAAAGCTTTTCAATATGATTAATTATCTGAAATATGTCTGCTGTTGATATCTGTTTTTGCTCTGTCTTTAGGCCAAGGCGTTGCAAACTCTGAAGCATTTCATGGGTCTCTGTGTAAACAGGTGGTGGAAAGAAATCTGTCTCAAAAAGGTCCTTGAAGGTCCTGATTCTTGGATCAAAAACGTTTGAGGCTTGCTTGCGTTCTCCCTGAGCTGTCTCAATAAAATTGAGACTTTTAGTTATTGTGAGCAACTCTTCGCTTTGTGAGAGGAGAATGCTACCATTATTCAGGATCCAGGTCATTATTTTCTGCTCCTCACCTTTTTTAAAAAAGCCTGTTCCGATGCATTTAACCAAATGAACAGCCACTTTAGCTGCATCCAAGAGTTCGACATTCAGAAGAGTCAAAAGTCTGCGATCGGCTTCATTTGTACATTGCACAAAAGTTTCAGGCATTGGCAGATCCTTTGGAATGGCTGGATTGGTGACTGAGACAACAGCTTGTTTTGACTGAACTGCAACATATTTCCCAGACATCATTCTGAAAATTGGCAACACAGAAAGCAAGTTCCTTTCCGGATTAGAGAGATTACCCAAGGACGAGAGATAGCCTTTCAACTCCTCTATTTCATGTGGTGAAGCAGACGCGATGCCTTTGATGAGCTGATCTCTGTGTGAGTTTGCAAAGACTTGCAGGACATTTCTTGGTGATGCTGGAAGAACATAACTCTCGATGTCATGATGTCTAAGACACTGATCTCTTTTTATGACTGTACACCCCACCATTCCTAACACTTTCTGAATATTCATTGATAGGCTGGATCCAATGCTACTCTGAAAGATCAAAGTTGAGTTAATCTGCAATCTTGCCAACAATAGAGAATTGCCTGAATTCTGTAGTGGCTCCAGTGGTATTAATGGCATGTCAATAAAGTTTCTTAACTCATTACATTCATTGCTAAGAAACTTCCAGAATTCAGGCAGCCAGCTCTTTGGTGGATGATGATCATCTGCTGTTTTCCATGTAACATGACCTTTGGTCACTGTCCAGTCCTTGGGTAAGTACTTCTTGGTGAGTTCAACAACATGTCTTGCATCCAAACTGATGATGTTGTATTTGTCTGAAAAATAGTGTGATTAATTAAACCAAAATCCACAAACGTGTATAAAATTAACTCAATATACTGTAATAATTAAATAAATATATTTAACAGTAAGATTTTCTTACTTTTTTCTGCGAGTTTCCTTAGTTGTGTAGTGCAAAGATGGCTCAGATCATTGACTAAAAATCTTTCTTTACAAAACGGCAGTAATGTCCTAAACAAAGAAAAAAACAGAGCATTACCACCATGCAAACTCAATATAATGACACTAAAGAACTCAAGTAGAAAAGAGATGTCGAACCTTACCTTGGAAACTTCTCATTGTCAATTAAAGCAGCGTTCTGCACCCCAGTACTGATCGAAGTGAAGGTTCCATCACTGAGAGGCAGAATCTTAAGACCTTGTAGATCCGTAAACTTGCCATCACTCAGAGCAAATTCAAGAAGACGGTATTTGTCATCCTTGCTCAGCTTTCCAGTCTCACATCTGCGAATGACATCTCTAACATAAGATGGAGTCACCCATGTCAGCGTATCAGACTGAGGGACGATTTCTTCAACATCTTTCAAGGCATGTTCTGGAACCGTGACCAATTTCTCCCCTTCACCAATCAGTAACCTTGAAACTGCAGACATCGAGTCACTGTTGACTGGAAGGACTGCATCTGAGGGAGACACCCAGGTCCTCTCATCACTCGCAAGGTGAAAGATCTTGTATCCAAAAAGACCCTTCAGAGTATCCACTGCAACTTTATGCCACCTATCTTTATGTACAGTCTTGGATAGGTCAGGCCAAAGATTGTACACAGTGTCAGCAGGCAGATCTGAGTTTCGGGATATCTGAATGGCATCTAGGATCAACATTCGATACACATGAGGAAGAACATCTTTGATTAGTAGCTCATTCCATATGGCAGATTCGTCATTCTTCTGGTCCTCCTCTTGCCATTTGATGAACCTCCGATTATCTGTCAGGCCAAAGCAAGCGTTGATGTGAACAGGAAGTCCAGTTTTGTTTGATTCGTTATTTGGAAGTGGCAGAAAGCAACTCAGTCGTCCATTGCAAAGTGACTTGTCTTCTAACAGAAACGCTGCGTCAACCTGAGGGCAGAAGCTCAGCTTACTGGCTAGATCATCAATCTCTGGTTTAGATCCCTGTTTCAGAAGGCAAGTGGTCACAAGCCACTTAGACTTTGTTTCTTTCATTTGATGGGGAATGTGTGATACAGTTTTGAAACATGTTTTTCTGTCAAGCAGTTGTAGCTTGACTTGAGAAAGGTCATTGTGTATGTGATTCGACGCTGAAACCTTGAGCCTATTGCTGCAGTTGCCATTGGTGTCAATATGCAGCAATGAAATGGATGACACGTTTCTCAGGAAAAGAAGACTGATGTCTGCATCAGCAATGAAACTGTCAAAAAGCTGTTTCACTTTAGTGGAGTCGTACAGGTTATCAGAGATTTCAGAAGCCTCGTTGCGCAGAGGGAAGCGGAAGAGTGTTCCTCTGAAGTATTTCTCATCCCTGACGACCTTCTCCCAGGAACTGCTGTTGACTCGACTGAGGATGTTTCGAAAAGGCTGAAACTGATCTGTAAATTTCAACAAGCTCTCTCTGTCCTCTTCATCATCCAAAGACCATCGATAGCCTTCTTCATCATCACCGAACATCTGCTTTTGAGGGTCAAAAACGGCTAGGTGTTCAGAACTGAAGACACACGGCGCGTCTGTAATTAAAACACAATAATTTAAAGTACCCCAAGGTTGTTATTTGTACAAAATATGATGTACTCTTTATTAAACAATCTCTGAATACTAATTATGCACTACGATGAGTAATGAGGCATTGACAATGGGCTGCTGAACTAAGGCAAAATAATGTACACATACTGTAAGGTGGTGATGCTCCACATTTTACCCTTGTTCTCACCAAGCGGCAACCTCCCGCTCTCCCTCGGGAAGCCAATACGGAAGTAACTAAAACTTGCAATTCATCGAAAATTCCGCTAGTCCTGGCTGTCCTGGCTCCATAATAGAGCAAATCTCTAATGAGCCCACTGGTGAAATGGCCATCTTTACAGCAGAAAAAAAGGTGTTTACAGCCTGGTACAAAGATCAATTTTGGTTCATATAGCTTATATTACCCTTCATGACAACTGTGAGGGGGGTGAATTTATTTATAACTCATCCGTTTCCTTTATATTAAGCTAAATTAAGTTTGCATAATTAAGGGCGTGGCCACTTGAGTGACAGCTAGTCCCGCCGGTCGCCGTCACGTCACCTCAGCTGATTCCAGCTGATTAGCCGCTGATTTCGGCATATTCATCGTGTTTTTGTGTTGTTTTAGTTGGCTTTACACAGTCAGCTGCCTTTTGGAATTATTTCCTGCAATTATCAGATAATATGGCATGCTGTGTGCACTTAATTGTGCTCACAAACCATTCATGTGGCCTCCGTTTCCCAGGTGAGTGAAATTATATACTTATACCATCTCTATAAATGTAATTGCTTTATTTAGGATAATTTATGATTTATAATGTTCTTCAGAACTCTAATGCACTCCAGAATCTGACAGATTGATCAGCTATAGGCTATAAAATCGTCATCTGAAGCGTTGTCATACAGTGTTCTGCCTGGATTTCATCAATAGTCCTGCATTTACTAACACAGACTATATCTGAAGTGTTTGGATGTAATTCGCACTTTCTTCCTGTTGAAAAACGTCTTAAGAACGATGTTAGGTGGCTTGATGTATTACAGCAGTGTTTTCAACAGACTAAACACTTTATTGATATAGTGTACAACCAAGCACGTGTGGTCAGAACACAAACGAGTCGCAGGTAATGAAATATTATGTGTTATTCCCATAAGAAAGCTCTTAGCTAAATGCCAGCATGCGTCCTGTAGCTCCGCTCACGCTCCGCCCACGCTCTGCCTCTTTGCCCTTGTTTGGTATGCCCGGTTGGTGCGATGACGCGCGAACAAAATGGCGACGGTTGGCCACGCCTACTAGTAGCTTCTTTTGGGGTTATCAGAAACCTATGGGTGACGTCACGGATACTACGTCCATATTTTTTACAGTCTATGGTTCTCACCTGTAATATGATAAACAGAGTTGAAACCGATCCCAAATCGTCCAACTTTTGTTGCGTCATCCTGCTTGATGCTTCTGCCAACTCTCTGTATTCCCTCCCAGTCTTCGTCTGTGAAGGCTGCATCATTGAAGGCATAGAGAGCAGGTCCTGCCAGGCCAAAGGGACAAACAAATGATCACTTGATATAGCTTTGGCCACATTTAAAAGAGTTGCATTAAACTATCCTACATATGTTCATTCATTCATTCATTTTCTTTACAGCTCAGTCCCTTTAATAATCCAGGGTCGCCACAGCGGAATGAACCGCCAACTTATCCGGCATTTGTTTTATGCAGCGGATGCCCTTCCAGCTGCAACCCATCACTAGGAAACACCCATACACTCATTCGCACTCACACGCTATGGACAATTTAGCCTACCCAATTCCCCTATTGCGCATATCTTTGGACTTGTGGGGGAAACTGGAGCACCCGGAGGAAACCCACGCCAACACGGGGAGAACATGCAAACTCCACACAGAATTGCCAACTAACCCAGCCGTGGCTTGAACCAGCAACCTTCTTGCTGTGAGGCGAACGTGCTACTCACTACGCCACCGTGGCGCCCATCCTACATATGTTCTAAGATATTTTTTCAAAAGTGTGTTAGTGTGACTAACTGAACGCACAAAAACACTCGCGTATGCTTCTATTCGAGACGTCACATTTATGAATCACAAATTATCGTAAACATGCTGACTAGTCTGCCTTGTAAACATACCCTCATTAAAATGAACATCAGTCCAATATCAAAAGCCATCTTTTAAGAATATTGAGTGGCAAGATAATTTCCCTTACGTATATAACTCTTAGGCCGCGGTCACACTGCATATACCCATAGACTTCCATTCATACCAAGCGAATGCGACAAACAGAAAGTGCAAGCAAATACGACAAGTTTCGCAGTTCGCTGTGTTGCAAATTTTAAGCTTGGTGAATCGTGACCTGCAAAAATCGCATCACGTGACTGCATAAGATCAATTGAAGATCAAAACATGACCTATCTGGACCTATAAATTTAAGATATGGACCATTCATTCATTCATTTTCTTGTCGGCTTAGTCCCTTTATTAATCTGGGGTCGCCACAGCGGAATCAACCGCCAACTTATCCAGCATATTTTTTACGCAGCGGATGCCCTTCCAGCCGCAACCCATCTCTGGGAAACATCCATACACATACACACTCATACACTACGGACAATTTAGCCAACCCAATTCACCTATACCACATGTGTTTGGACTGTGGGGGAAACCGGAGCACCCGGAGGAAACCCACGCAACCACGGGGAGAACATGCAAACTCCACACAGAAATGCCAACTGACTCAGCCGGGGCTCAAACCTGTGACCTTCTTGCTGTGAGGCGAACGTGCTACTCACTACGCCACCGTGGCGCCCAAATATGGACCAAACGCTGACTTTTTAAATGTCTAATCATCTTGTTTGCGTGCTCAAACTCTAGTGTGACCGCGGCATTACTCTCTAAAGTAGGGGTCACCATTCTCGGGCCTGGAGGCCCGGTGTCCCTGTAAGGTCCCTGTACGATACAGGGGAATTGGGTAAGCTAAATTGCCCGTAGTGTATGAGTGTGAATGAGTGTGTATGGATGTTTCCCAGAGATGGGTTGCAGCTGGAAGGGCATCCGCTGCGTAAAACAAATGCTGGATAAGTTGGCGGTTCATTCTGCTGTGGTGACCCCTGATTAATAAAGGGACTAAGCCAAAAAGAAAATGAATGAATGAGTTTAAGAATACAGATTTAAGATTTGATCCATATGTGCCTCAAAAGTTTGTTTATTTTTGTCAGATAGGCGTGAAGGATTATTTTATCAATATATTTGTTTAAAACTCCTGTAGTGTAAGCATGACTAAACACAATTCTCTTCAAAACAATGATGTCGTTCACCTGAGAGAATAACTAAACCCTTTCCTTATTAGGAACATCACAGAGCTCATATACAGAATATATGCACACTCCTGCTGATGTGGTTACTTTGAAACTGTAAATGGGCTGTGAAAAGCCCGGTTCACTTGCTTAGACTGAGGCCCCGTTTACACTAGTGCGGTTTAGTTTTAAAACGGCGTTTTAGCGTGAAAGCGATCCGCGGCCACACTATCGTTTCACCCAGCGTTTCTGAACATATCTCCCTCCACACTTCTCCACCACAAACGTATATCACGTGACCATTGGCGCACTCTGGACATGCGCGTTCAAGTATAAACAGGAAGCACGTGTCTCGCTCGGCATTCTAAATAGGGCTTACGACGCTTGAAACACGAGCGATTAGCGAGTGCTGGAACAGTAGCTTGCCTCTTGTGAATATCTGCAGCTGTTGTAGTAAAGGCAGAGTTTAACTGCACAATGGCGCCTAAAACGGACAATAGTGTAAACAACGCTCCCATTTCTGTGTCCATGTTGTTGTTTACAGTGAAGGCTGGTCTGCCGGTGGCGTTATAGTCATGTGATAGGGGCTTGACCAATAAGGGAAGGATACGCAATGACCCAAAAGCCCCAATCGAGTAGTGAATCTCAGCATCAAGCCTCCGTGTTCAGACGTCTCCGTTTCCCCCATCCACACTGAGACGGAGCAGCAGCGCTTTAGAATGAACACGGCCTCTCCAGCGGTTACAAAACGCTCCGTTTACAGCGCTCAAATACTCCGGTGTAGTGTGGATGGATGGAGCAACCGTAACAAAACTCATGCACTTTAAAACCAAAACGCACTAGTGTAAACAGGGCCTGAGAGATGCTTTCCTCTGAAATAAGTCGTCTTGAGTGGCCTGTGGTCAACGAGTGATCAGTAGCTTTTAAATGTTGAGAAAAGTTCGTGACCACCTCATGATGCCATTACCTTGGTACTTTCTGAGCTCTTCTGTCCACAGGCTGTGCGTCTCATAATGTCTCTCATCGTGAATAAACACCACCGTTGAAGCTCCTGCATCGTCTGCATTCTGGATCAGCTCCTGATATTGTACAGGTCAGTTATCCACACACACATAACATGCATATACTTTACAGCTTATTACACGACTCTCGACAATAATTGACTTTTATTGGTCACTGGCGACATTCCAAGGTATGTTATGTAAGGGATAAAGCACATCCAGGCCATAATTATCACAATATATAAGACTGAAGGCTAGAACAACTGCCTGGATGCACTTTTGCTGGTTTATTACATGGCTACTTGGCACAACAATTTAAAGAATAGACACAAAACATTGTTTAACATTGGTTAAAAACTAGACATTAAACACTGAGCCATGAAAATGTGTTAATTCTTTAATTAAAGGTAAAGCTGACTGAAATGAATGAGGCTTAATTGAGTATACACTAACTTACTTATTATTCAGTCACAAGAAAAACGGGTGGACACACACAAGATGATGCTACCAATAATCTTGATTGTTAGGGGGCGTTCACAACAAATGTGCCTTGCGTGAATTAATTGCTATTTCAAGAGTTCACACTGAGCTGATGATTGATTATAAAGCGTGTTCAGCATGCTGTCCTGGGAGAGAGCCCTGAGCTCATGAGATCCTCGAGCCCGGGGCTCCCTCCCGTCTGCAGGGCGAGAGGGGAGTTTGAGCTCAGGTAGATCTGGAGAACTCCCCTGCTGTAGTAGCTGATGAACAGATAGTGATCGCTCTTCAGAGATAACTACTTACTAGGAGCATGTCTATGGTGCTGATGTGGATTAGTCCATTAACTTAAGCTGCATGTTTTTGGACGGTGGGAGGAAACCGGGGAACCCGGGGGAAACACACGCGAGCACGGGGAGAACGTGTAAACTCCACACAGAAATGTCAGCTGGCTTGGTAAGGACTAGAACCAGTGACGTTCTTGCTGTGAGGCAACAGTGCTAACCACTGGGCCACTGTGCCACCCATCTAGAAAAGGAGGAGGAGTAGGGGTGGAAGGGGGGATTCTTCAGATGAAGATGGCTGTGATATGGAGCTTAGGGTGTTTATAGTGGCTCAGGAATCGTCTGATTGGTGAATTTTATTTTTATAAAATTAGTTTATAAATAAACTTCACTTAGCTAATCGTGATATTTGCGCGGAAATAGGCGCGTGAACATTTTGAGCTTCATTCCCACATCAATTTAGCTTCATTCGTGTGTGAAATTCCCTTCACAATAGCAGATTCGAGTGATACACAGCGCTTCTGTCTGCCCGCTCACTGCTAAATAGCTAATATGTATTAAATTGAGAGAAAGTAGCTGTGCTATAGGAATGCTAAAAAAAAAAGCATAGATTCATCTGGTGCTGTGTCTGAGTCCACTAGGTCCTTTAATGCCTTCTCCAGCGTTGGTTCGGTTGCACATAGACAATAACGCCTTTATTTCAGAATTACCACTCTTATTAAATACACTTGCATATGAAGTAAATTATATATCAAAGCATTTACAGCGGCACTGACGATTTTTAATGGGGCCCCAGTAAATTAGGTCTGGCGACGCCCCTGCATCTAACTTTACTCTGCAAGAACCAGCTGGATGTACATTATCCCTTACTTAGATATTTTTAATACAAAAAAAATCTTCTATTTTCCTTTTAACCCACCTTCAGTATTTGTCCTCCATCTGGATACCTTCTTAAAATCTCTTTCAAGTAGTCAATGAATGGTGGAGACGTGGCACCAAACTTATTTCTGCAACGAACAATGTAAAGTCCATCACAAACTGCACAAACCCACATAATGAAAAGCAAACACAAAGTTCACTGTGTAATTGACTACTTAATTAGCTTGAGATTATATGAAGAGTTTCGTTGCAAAACGAGATATATCCATTTTGAGAAATGTTGGTTATTTGACATTATTATTGAAGACATCAACAGTCAACTTTATTCACAATTTCTGTACATTAAACTATTACTGGAGCTCAGTGAAGGCCAGGGACACATATTCTTCAAATCCAGGATATTTTTATTGAATAAAAAAAAATTAAATAGTTAAATTAAATAAAAATTAAATAAAATAAATAGTTCATAAATAAGTCAAAAAGCATGCCAAAATGCAGCATATTTATCTTAACATTGTCAAACATCTTAAATTGACTAAAATTAATAAAAACTATATGGAACATTATATACAAAGATTGATTATTAATAATAAGATTCTGAGTTAGTTTTGGCCAGAACGTACACAATATAACATCATTTTTGTTTTGTTTTTTGCTGGGGCACCAATGGCTTTAAGCAGCTTCACTGTGACATTTGAAGAAATCTTTTGGATCATCAGTGGGAAAATTAACAATAATTTATCAATAGATCGTAAATATTCCTAATATTCAAAAACATAATGCCATAATAGACATAAAGTGACTATGGCGTGTGCCAGTAATCCAGGCCAGTCCCTGAATGAAAAGGTCGGATAACAACATACCGGCTGAGCTGCAGAGCAAACTAACTGCAGGATGTTTATCGCTTCAACCATCCTTAAACAGCTTCAGACTAATTGTGATTTAGTTATAATATAGATAAGTAAGATTAAGTTAGTTAAATAAACGACTTGTAGCTCGTTACAGAAAGAGTGGAGGCTCCTGAACACCGCTGCTGAAAACCAAACCTGTATGATCAGAGCAGGCGGAGCCGCGATGGTGCAGTTCCTGTTTCACCGAGTCCACGGACACAAGCTCGCCTCGTCCCGTCATATTTAATTACTTATTTCACTGTAATAATAATAATGTTGTTATTATTATTATTATTATTATTATTATCATTATTATTATGCAGCTGGAATGACCGGCTCCAATCCGTCATCAAAATCCATGAGGTTAGCTGGAAGCTTTGATTCTCTGACTGACAGACGGACGTAGCCTGTGACTGACAGCTCGCCTACAGTATAAACAATTAAATGGCAAACGTTTTTAGTTAGCCTAGTGAATCCTCTTTTTAAAAACATGTTTTTTTGTTTTGATATTATCGTTAAATCAATGAGCAAACTCAGAGCACTTCGCCGACGGTGACTCTCCTCCAGGAGATGCTGAGCTCGCGCATATACTGTAGCTGTTCTATATATAACAGTTCTATAACTGATATATCGCACTTTGTAAAGAAACTGGTCTGGTTGATATCGCGTTTTGTGAAAAAATACATTTTGTAGTCGCCTAAAATGTTCATTCTTCAATTGTGTTAATGGCAGCAGCTCACACATAGATAAGGAACATCTGAACAGTGATCTCTAATCATAAAATCCAAATGTCAAAAAAATGGCGTTTATCACGTTTTGCATTCAAACTCATCATATATAAAACACATTAGCCACACATAACAACTAAAGTGCACACTTCTTGATTTAAGAATTAGATATCTGCACTAGAAACAGGACAAAAAAACACTAAGTAAAGCATATTTTTGCAGCATAACTCATGCTGGGAAATAAAACACTTACTTCTTTTTCTTCTTTTCCCTCGACGCCATTTTTGTTTTCCTGTGTGGTCAAAGAAAGATAATCAGATCACACACTGTACATGATGACTGCATATGTTCAGATTAAACCCCGCAGACTGTGATTCACAACACTGTACTTGATCTTCTAGTTATTAACACTACTGCTTGGTCTTGTCTTTGCATGTCTTCTGGATCACTCTTGCCCTTTGGATTGTGTTGATCTACCTCTGATTGCTCTCAGATTATTCCTTTGCTTTGTCCGTTTATAATGTGCTATCCACTACAGATGAAGATCTTTGCTCAAACCTGAATGGATCAGACCGGTTCGGGTTTAATTAGTATTTTATACAGGCTCATTCTTGCGAGGTAAATGAGCCGTCATGTGATGTGTTTTGACTAGCATGAAAAAAATATGCAAAAATGTATGCCAAGGAAGTGAAATGGAAGCTTGCCTTGGGCGATTATAGTGTGTTTGCACGGACAACTACAGCAAAGTCTGAGGAGTTTAGACCAGGGGTGTCTGATCACGGTGGTGCAGTGGGTATCACAATCGCCTCACTGGTTAGAACCTCGGCTGGGTCAGTTGGCGTTTGTATGGAGTTTGCATGTTCTCCCCACAGTCCAATCACATGCGCTATAGGGGAATCGGGTAGGCTAAACTGTCCATAGTGTATGTGTGTATGGGTGTTTCCCAGTGATGGGTTGCAGCTGGAAGGGCATTCGCTGCGTAAAACATATGCTGGATAAGTTGGCGGTTCATTCCGCTGTGGTGACCCCTGATTAATAAAGGGACTTAGCTGAAAATAAAATGAATGAATGACATTCAATAGACTCAAAAGGCTATTTTGATTCAGCTTAATAATTAAGACAGCTATGACTTTTTTTACAGTGAACACAATGGTAATTCAAAGTTTCTATATAAACAAGTCTAAAATACAAGTATAAGAAATAAAACCAACTAAAATATGAAGTGAATTGATAGATAAACCCCCTGGATTTTGTATTAAAAGCAATGCATTTTGAGTAAAATGTTATTTTTTTGTCTTATTATATATCTTTGTCAATCGATTTGTCTGCAGAGTATGACATTAAGTCAATATAAAATATTTAAAAATTAAAAATGTAATTAAATAATCCTAAACATTGGGAAAAACTAACTTATATTATGACCTCATTGAGTTTTTTGTATAATCTACATTATTGTGTAATGTACAATTTTGAACATGATCATCAGCAGTTATAATAGATATAAAGCACAATTCAATTTCATTTAAAACATGTATGGCGAACACAGATGACAAATAAATAATAACTTATGGTCTCTTCATTTCTCCCCGTAGTCCATACAAAAGAACAGGGATCACCAAACCTGTTCCTGGAGGTCAGGTGTCCTGCAGATTTTAGCTCCAACCCTAATCAAACACACCTGAACAAGATAATCAAGCTCAGGTGTACCTGAAACATCCAGGCAGATGTTTTGAGACAAGTTGGAGCTAAACCCTGCAGGACACCGAACCTCCGAGATTGGTGATCCCTGCTATAGAATGTCCTCTTACCTTCAGCGGTGGTTCACTGCGGTCCTGATGCTGCTCCACTGACCGCGCACATGGAAACAAATGCCGCAAACTCCGCGAGGAGGCTGAATAAATGAGGGATGTAGTTTCGGTTCTCTAGAAAGAGCCTGTTCTGCAAAAACGAAACTGACACTCCTCTTCTACTTAGTGTGCACGGAATGACTAAGTTTCAATAAAAGTGATTCAATTAAACCAGATGAGTGACTGCGAATTAGAAAAAACAAGGAAACTGTGAGGGGGAAAGAAGTTGAGATAGGTTTCAGTACTTCCTACATCAGTGGTTTTTTTATATAATTAAGGGTGGACACATGGGACAGTACACAACCTATTCAGAATAACAGTAAAATTAAGAAACAAATAAACATTTGAAATAATTCGTTCACTGCATGATATTTAAGCTTGTGACACGGTCTCTTGTTGAAAATTCAGTCAGAAACGGACTGTAAACAAATAAATCGCGTATGTATGACATAAAACAGCACTAGCACTGCATTAGCATGTACTTCAAAACAATATTAGCACTGTTTAATTACGTAAATAATGTTGCACATGTCATCGCTAATGCTAATATTGACAATACTTTTCTGAAATGTTAAGGAGAAAGTTCGAATGTGCGAATACAAAACTAACCCGGCTACCTCCATTTAATATTTTTATTATCATTTATTATAGTTTATGAAGGGGTTTGACAGATGTTAAAATTAAGAAACATTAATAAACATTTAAAATAACTGTAAGAGGTGAAACAGGTTTAATATTCGTCACTGCATGATATTTGCTTACGGTCTCTTGTTGAAAATTCAGTCAGAAACAGACTGTAAAAATCGCATATGAATGACATAAAACAGCACTAGCACTGAATTAGCATGTACTTCAAAATATTACCACTGTTTATACGTAAATATGTTGCACTTTGTCATTGGCTAATGCTAATATTGAATTACTTTTCTGAAATGTTAAGGAGAAAGTTCGAATGTGCGAATATAAAACTAACCCTACCTCCATTTAATATTTTATTATCATTTATTATAGTTTTTGAAGGGGTTTCTAACAGATGTTAAAATTAAGAAACAAATAAACATTGAAAAAACTGTAAGAGGTGAAAATGATATTGGTTAGTTTTATATAGCATATTCGACACGGTCTCGAAATTCAGTCAGAAACAGACTGTAAACAAATAAATCCCATATGTATGACATAAAACAGCACTAGCACTGCACTACTGTTATATTATACCATGTACCTCAAAACAATACACTGTTTAATTACGTAAATAATGTTGCACTTTGTCATTGGCTATGCTAATATTGACAATTACCTTTCTGAAATGTTAAGAAGAAAGTTCTACCTCCATTTAATATATATTTTTATTATTTATTATAGTTTATGAAGGGGGTTTCTAACAGATGTTCTCGTCATCGTGAGCTACTTTTATTTTGATAGCACACCAGCATCCATGCTGCGGTCCGCTTCCAGGAGAGAGACAAACTGATTTCCCTTTGTTTACAGTGATGTTATCTGCGATGTAAGTGTCTTTATACCGCTGTCAGGTCGAGCGGTTTTCACTAATAACACTAAAATGCTGACTGGCATTTCTACGTTCATGTGCGCTGAGGTTTTCCTGAAGATCACTTCACCGTAATGCTGCTGAAGCCTATAAACTGAGCGCACATTAGATGATTTCTCTCTCCGTGATGGTCAAAGGGGTGAGTTTGGCTTTTACATTCGTTGATTTAATGTTGCACAATCACAAACAGGACGTCGTAGGAAATGATTTATACTTTGTAATTCACCCTTGGCAAATACACCTAACAGAGACGCCTGGATACGCTGTAATCAGTGCTTTTGTTTGCATGATGATGATGATGATGATGTCTAGTTTTCGGGAAGGAGATTTGCAAACAACAACACAGTTCTGTCTTAAATTAATGATCATTTTCTGTGTTTGCTACAGACGTTTCATTCTGATATACTTACAAAATATATACTTATTTACTTAATTTTAACATTTCTTTTTAAAACAAGACTATTTTCTAGACCAGGGGTGTCCAAAATCATTTTCTGTGTTTGCTACAGACTTTTTATTCTGGTATGCATGCAAAATATATACTTACAATACTATGGAGCCAGAATATGCTTGGTATTTGTCAATCGCTTCACATTTAT